>JAQFZE010003211.1:0-12975 GCA_034695245.1 Dicyrtomina saundersi | reverse complement strand
TAAATAGAAAGGAAAATATCCACCGACCATGTCATGATCAATGTAATATGTAAAGCAACACCAACACCCCTAGAAGTTATCTAAATGAATGGGAAGGTCCATGCCGGTAATTGATGTCCAACTTCGGTAAGTGATGTCTAATTTAAAATTCGGCACAGCGACTAGAAATGCAATTACGACGTTAATTGCAACAGAGTATTTGAAGACGATTAACCCCAATTAACACTGAACCATGCTATTAAAGCTGCCTGAAAACGGATAGGTTGTATCTTCGGCGGGGCTGCCCTCATTTCTTCCTACCCCCGACCCCCCCCCCTAAAACCTAACCTAACAATAAATATAACAAAGAACAGCTCCGTGTCCTATTTTACTTAATTGTTAATAGGCAACAATAATACTAATGTGAGCCGATAGTAATAACAGCTAATGCAGCAGGCAGCATGCAGCCACTGCACTGTAAGCATGGGTGAAGGAATTTTATCTTATCCCTTTCCAAGAAGTTGAAAACTCTCACTGGGCTCAAGTTCTCTGTTTAACTCTATACTATTTGACTCTGACTTATTCATTTTTCGTCGATTAATACACACTAATAAAACTTCAAATTGAATCTTTGACATCACTTACCAAAGTTGGACATCACTTTCCGGCCTAGATATAACTTATCAAAGAACAGCCTATCAAAGAGGTTATTCCATATTCAATTCAAATTTTCTTTTAAATTACATCTCACCTGTTTGGTTGTGCTAAGCAGCAGGACGTCGTTCCCTTTTGTTGAGGTGTAAACACATATGTAAATAATTCAGCTTCAAACTTGACACAAGGTACACTATACCATCTACTAGCCATGCGCTACTGTTTGAATTCATCTAGTGTCTAGTGCAGTTCAAAGTTACTTTTAACTACTTATTTTGAAATTAACTGCGCACAGTTGACAGTTCACGTCTGGACGACTTGAAACCTGCAAGCCTGCAACCTATACTTATGACTTAAATTGAGAGCTCAAACTCACATAAATAGGAAGTTACACCCAAGTTCGTCCAGTTCCCCACTGAAAAGTAATAACTGTCTTTTGCAATTGGCACTGGTCAACTGATGACTCTACAAATATGAAACAAATGGAACTATTTGCATAATATTTACTTCAAGCTTCGGTGTTTCAGAATCCAACGTTGCACTTATTTAAAGTTGGTACTTAAGTAATAAAACCGAAAATACAAAAATGTAACTAGGTAATTTTAGATACTGACACGAACAAAAGCACCGTGACCGTGACCGTGACCCGTGACAGTTATACGCTGCTGTGATGTGCGGGTTCCTTTTTCTTGTCGGTTGTTATTTTGGAATAGAACAATGAACAACGGACGAGTCCCGTACCAGTATAGTACCCAGGACGAAGGGCTGCTGTGGCTGTGACACTTTTTAAGAAATTGTGCACAAATGATGTCGTCGGTAGGGTCAATGGGTCTACTTGGCTACCGACAACGTCCCATGTTAAAGAAAGCCATTTGATTACACAATAGCTAAGCTGATGACAGGGGGGTCATAGGGACTTAAAAATGATTATTTTTCCATGACGTTATTTGTGAACGAGTTCTTAAAATATTAGATATATTATAGTCCTATCCTTTCCTGTGGTATCGTATCCCATGCAATGACGTTCTATTTTTCTTACAAGCAGAAAGGGACATCTGTGAACTGGAAATGTGATATAGATAGCGGTTTATGCGGCTAAGCTTTCTTCGCCCACAGCACATGGTAATACGAACAATTTGGCGACGAAGTTGAAATACAGACAACAAAATTTCAATTTCAAGCCTCAATGCACGAGTAGTACTTTTTGTGGTCAGCAGTCTGCACTGCCATGTCCCTCCCTACCTATTTGCTGTTTGAATTCGAAATTGAAAGTTTGGAAAATGAGCTCCACCAACCACCATCACGGGTATGTATTTTTAGGGATTTTTAGTGGTTTTGCTAATGTTGACGGCTATTATTTTCTACTATTGCTGGAAAAGGTAATGTCCCCCAGTGGGGATCACCCAGATTTACCAGAGTAATAATCCAGAGATAACCAAAAATAATGGATGCTAACCTATACTATGCATATTTGTATTGATTTTTATGTTGAATAGTCGTTCTCGTTATAGAATAATATTAGTTTACAAATTTATATACAAAAAAAAAATTATATTTGATTCATGATTTCAGTAGTGACTTCGAACGTTATTAACCTAATTAAGTATTGGTAGCTAGAGTTAACCAGTTGTTAATTCATTTGTATTTCAAACGTTATGCTATAGCCGTGATGGAGCTCCATGCATCTAACGGTTTGAGTTGATGGTGTATTTGTTAATTGCATACGACATTTTATACTCCTTGAAAAAAAAATAGCTTGAATCTTCCCTCAAGAATTATGTCTTGGAATTAATTTTAAAAAGTTTATTACTTAACTGAATATTGGTGCATAATGAAGTTTAATAAGCTTATAATGCATTTCTTCTGGAATTAGTAAAACTTGGCAAAGATATCGTTCATACTTTTACTTTTTTTTTAATCTAATAAATAATGTATGGGAATGAATTTAGCTGACAGATGTTTTCCCATTGTTATGTAAAGTACGTGATGCTTTGGAATGCAGAAAATGCAGACGCTGGAATGCTCTCAAAAAGGATTTTAAGCCTCGCGTCGCGTCGATTATTAAGAGTCCTTGAATGCGGAATTTCAATGTATGAAGTGATTTTTGACAAAACGGGAAATACTTTCAACTTTACCGTGCAACACAGTAACAGTAACGTATCTAGTTGAATAGTAAACGTAGCGCAAATAATCTCATTTTTGAAAAAAAAGGACTTATTCCGTTTTGCCAAACAACTCTTCACACGTAACTTACCGTATTTTCTCTAATACTACGCGGGTCTCTAATAGAACGATGGGGTTTGCAATGCTTTAACATTTCGTGTGTCTAATATACAACGCGGGGAGTAGACCTCCGATCCGAGTTTTAATACATCGTGGGTCGCTGTGTTAGAGGATGTACGGTATGTATCATATTTAACAATATAACATTACTGCTACTGCTACATAATTGTGTATCTGCTGGTCGCATGCCATATAATAACTACTACTACTACTCTAAATTCTAATTCGTAAGTTAGCATTTCCGTCCAAAGCTGTTGAGTCGAATTCGCAGCACAGAAATTGTTGTTAATCTTGTTAACCATGATGATGTTATGTATGTACATGCTTTTTTTATTTTTTGTGATACAGAATTACGTGCTAACTGAAGGTAATTACTCATATTTTCTATTTAGTCAAAATATTTGCTTGTATGTTGCAAATTAACATTTTTTATTTTATTTACAAATTGAATCAAATTGCTGTTGATCGGCTATATCTTAGGCAGTGAAACCAGGACTGGGTGTTTCACTTTCAGTATCATCCAAAAAAGGACCCCTCAACACAATTAATCGAAAGAAGTTACAAAGTAGTAGGAAAATAAAGGATAGACCCGTCACAATTACAAAACCAATAGTCATTGGAACAAGAAGCTTGTTCACGAACCACCCGGAACCATCCTCATCCGCGTAGAGCTGAACAGCAAACCACCAAACTCCAAAACTCAAGATATTTTCCAAGTAGAATAGCAATTGCACCGCAATATTTTCAGATTGAAATCCAAAGTTTAATATGGTATGTTTCCAAGCGTAGTCAATGGACAAGTAGCAACTGTCAGGTATTTGTTTTTTGAGGACGCAGTACTTGACAAGACGGCTCACATAATATAAAATTATTCTGTAGGCCATTTCTGCGAATATCGTTAAGAGTAAAACTAATGGAAATGATTTTTCCCCGTAGTAGTACCGGACGGCCGCTCTTATCGTTGCAGAGCCTATTATTCTGGAACCTTATAAAATACAACAAAATTAAAACAAATATTTGGAGGGGACAGAAAAAAATATTTAGAATAGAGGTATAGGCACAACTTAATTCATGATCTGTACTAAAATAACAGAATTAATTTGTATACCTACTAATTAGTAGGTATTTTGATACTTGAGCTATACAGAAAATTTTAACAAATATTTTGAATCATATAAGCACTATATACCGGACTTACCAACTGAAAATGTCGAGTGAAAAAACAGCAGAAATTTTTGCCAGAGTTTGACATTTTCCAGTTTCCAATCAGTGGGTTGGTGGGGCTTGAACAATTTATAATAATCTGACATTAAATTGTAAGCATTGGATTCTCCTATTGTTACTACGAAGAGTGCAACAGCCGCAATTTCGAGGTACACTGCAAAAATGTTATTCATATCAGATTTAATTAGACCTACTTACTTCAGTACATACGAAGATATTTATGTTTCGCAGCATTGAACTTCCGCTCCCCAAAATGTAGAAGCGTATTGCAAATTTTACTTTGAGCCTGTATCGACTCTTTAGCGACTGAACTTTCAACAATTATAATTTTATTGGAAATTTATGCTGATCTGAAGCATATCGTGTGTGAAGAACCAAAATGACCCATATCCAATTTAAGCTAGAATCAAAATGAGCTATATCATAAAAACAAAATGCGAAACATGCGTAAAATGCAAATTAAGAGTTTTTGAAAAGTGCAAAATGTTCTATTTACATGCTTTTGAAAAGCGTAGAATGTTCTATTTACATATTTTTGAAAATTGTAAAATTTTCTATTTACTTACATATTTTTTAAAAGTGCAAAATGTTCTATTTAAATGCTTTCAAATCATGTTTCAATATTTTTGCAGATAGTGGATATTGTTTTTAGCTAAAAATGGATATGGGTCATTTTGGTTCTTCACACACGATATATTTCTTAAAGCGAGCTCTTATTTTTTTGCTTACTATCAAAACTTTGAAGATCCGTTCTATTCACAAGGAGGATCATTAACTGGACTAAAGCTTCGGGAGCAGCACAAAAATAGCCACTCGCCTGTCTCATCTTGATTGCTAATGCTTCGATCCTTTCATAATTAGGGTTTTTCGAACATCCCCAAGGTATGGTCATAACTCTAAAGGCCCTGTAGATACACATTACATTATAAAGTAACATTAATTAAAAAATAATCAATAAAATCTTTTCCCACTTCAAAAATTTTAAAGGAATTTTATTATTGTTTTTTTTTGTTTGCTGCTGTTTCGTGTAATTACTTACAAAAAGACCGGGCCGAGGATGGGCACTTGTAGAAAATCGGTTGCCCATTTAATTGAAAGCGCTTTCTGCAACTCCATACGCTCGGTTTTACTGGATGAAAAGGAAATAAAAATCCATGCTCTTTGTACAACCATTTTTTATCAACGAAATTAACTTTATACTTTGCATGTATTTCTTAATTATATATAGGTCACCAAAAAAATTGTATTATCTTACTCTGATAAAAAATAAATGACACCCACAGTATTGAGCAATAGTGGAAAAAGCATGGCTGCTGCTTGAAGGCCTTCTTCATGTGAAAAATGCTGATATGCTAAATAGACGACGACAGTAATTTCAATTGCCGTCACAAAAAAAATTATAGTGTCCATAAAAATGTTGTAGAGACGATTTCCATGATGACCTTCAATTTCTCCAATTCTGAGAATCGACTGTCTCAATGTAGCCCGATTTCGGAGTTTAGAATCCCTGTACAAACGACCTTGTCTAGCTAGTAGTGGATCTCGAACATGTTCCTTTGGATCTGGCGTCGCTGAAAAGCTTGGTGGGGACGACTGGGACCTCATCTTTGTATTGACGTTAGGAACTAATTTATTTTTTCACTGAAGTATGTGCAATGCGTTGATTTCAAATTTTGTAAGCAGCTTGAATAAAATTGGATTGATTGATGGACTTTTACTTTTAGTAATAAATTGTTTATGTATTAATTTTTGATTTTTAGTTTTTAAAGTATCACTCCAAGCTATGAAATGTGAAATATCCCAGTCAGCATTTCGATATAATGAGATCATATGACATCATATATTTCAGAATATGATGTATCCATGATGCATTTATGAGCAGTTTTACGCTGCCGTCAGTTTTCTATACAATATGCATATTATATGTACATATAGTTCATAAGTTGTAGTACACACACAACTTGGGACGAAATAAAGGCAACGAACGTATAATAGAACGTAATAAAAATATTCAAAATCCAATAGAAATTCCGAATATTTGTGGATTATTGGAACCTAGTACAGAAAAATACCGTCTGTCGGCTGTACCTTTTGTCTATTACGGTTACTTAACAATTATTAATTATTTAGTGAACTAGGGTTGATTACACTAATATGACACACTTTAGCTCACTGCACTTGTACATATGTCACGTCGCGTGTGATCTTCTTATTTCAACCAAAAATATTAGTTTAAAATTAGAATTAGACTAAGAAAGATGTGTGCTGTCACCTAAATGTGCTGCTTGCGGAAATGACTACATTTGCTGTGTTATTCGAGTGTAAGTGAATTTAAATTTGACAAAATCAGGAAATAAAAACAAAACCCTGGACAAGACGGCACAAGAGCGGTACCGAGGCCGAGTCTAATTTAAGAGTACAAAGACAAAACCGCCAATCCAGGAAGCAAATATATATTTTATGTTGCCGGGTCCCGGAAATTGGGGTTTTCATACTAACAAACAATGTTGCATATACCACAGCGTCATTCCACAGTTGTATTGATAATAATCACAATAGATTTTTCATCTCTCAACTTTTCATAGATACGTTGATTAATTGTACATAATATAATATACTAAGGTATGGAGAGACCGGTTTCCATCCCCTTACATTTCCTCATAATTTTCATTAAGTGGGAATTGGGAATACCAGCAGGATTATTAGTCAGAAGTTTTATTTAAGTAACAAATTTATAATTATTCCGTTTTTTGAGCTATATATGCGACTACTGATATTCTACAATAGATATTTGTATGCGTAATTTTCATGAATTTCCTTATGCTAATTATTATCTTCTACAAGTAATTTTAAATATATCGCCTGTGAAGAACCAAAATAACCCATTTTCATTTTTAGTTAAAAACAAAATGCACTATCCGCACAAAAATGTAAAATAACGTGATCATGAAAGCATGTAAATGGAATATTTTAAACTTATCAAAAACACTTAAATCAAACATTTTGACCTTTTCAGAAACATGTAAATAGAACCATTTGCACGTTTTAGCAACTTGTGATTAGCGTTGTAAGCATGTATCTTATTTAACTGCCTTCTTTGACATAGCTCATTTTAATTCTAGCATAAATTGGATATGGGTCATTTTGGTTCTTCATAGAAAAATATGTATTACATAGTAATAAATTTTTATAATAAAGCGTGTCTTAATTCTGACGGTTCTAACCAAAGTTCAAAGTACTTCCGCATGCGTGTCGGTCGACCCCCTCGCCCCCTCTCATCTCACGACCTTAAAATCCATGTCTGCTTAATTAAACTGAAATGAATGTTTCTTATTGGAATGATAAGTACAATATGTATAGGTGTATACGTATTACATGACGAATTTATATATCGTACGCCGTACGCATTACATACGCTCAGATATTATTAAAGTTATGACAATTATTTTTTTACATGATATGTTTTATTTTATATGATATTTATGACTTATGACATAGGAGATGATGGAATTTGCTAAATTAATTAATAATTTACAGCTCTCAGTATTTTCTGCCGCTCCCCCGGCCCCCGTCAGATCAATTCGTATTCGGCTGATTTTTTTTCCGCTCCCTCCAGCTAACCTCCAGATTTCTCCTTGTTCCCTGGAACAAAGTCTTTGCCTCTGCTGCTTCTTTCACTATGATTACGAAAGCCACCTCTTCCAAACCCAATCCCGGTGAAGTTTAATTTTCCTGATGGCACTGATACTTTCGATTTCGATTTCGATTCTTCTTTGGTTTTCGTTACATTTACAGTCGAACAGAAAGTAGTATATGAATTCATGCAGATGATTATAAGAATGGCCGTCGCCATGATGCAAGCCGAATTTGGCTACAAATTACAAATAGCAAAAATGTTAGAGTGATTATCAGTGAGTATTTAGAATTATGTATCTATACCTACTATTACCTACTTTAAAAAAATAATACTTTAAAATTGCGAGTCGTAAGTCAATACATGACAAAGAAATGAATCAAGAAATTATTAATGAAGGCTTACCAGTTTCATTACTAACAAAAGTAACACAACAAAATATAAGATATCAAACGAAAAATGTGTAAGAATGAACTTTAAACTTTGGAACTTTGTACTTTGTATTTTATAGCTATAGCTATCGCACTCACTAATCCAGACTGCCTCTGATTTTTGTAATGTCAGCACTTTGTAAGTAAAGTTTTGCTTTATGTTGTGTGGGCGAGCTCGGCATGCTATGAATAGTTAATTTAATGTAGTAATAATAATTAACAGGTGCTAATATAGCAATGTCAAAAAAAAAAATCATAGAGATTTGGATATTAAATTTTAAACGCTTCTTAAGGATCTTAGCCATATCCGTGTAATACAGTCAATAAGTACTACGTTTAAACATTATTTTTGCATATTATGAATACAGTAATTTAATGTTTTGCGTCCATATTTTCCTTTAATATTTCCTATTCTCGTTAGTTTGTTCAGTAAAACGACTAAGTGTAGTTATAGCTTATTTTTATCACTTCCTGTGAATCGCAGTTTTTCCGAATATTAATATTGGGCGCAGTAGTTTTCTGTGCGAAGAATTAATTCTGAAAAACTAATAATAGGTAATAATAATATGCTTAACTTTTAGTTTCAAATAAAAATACAATTTAAAACATACAACAAAATATTTTGGTAATATTACAAAACATGGAATTCTTCCTATATGGTTTATAAATAGAAGCCAAGCTGTACAGATCTTCAACTCAACTTCATTATTTAAAACAGCAGATCATCTGCATCTGGGTAAAATATTTTCCATACATTCTTATGGTTACCTTGCTAAATAATTAGATTGACTGTTCCATTTTACGAATTTAAAAAGCTCGTCTGCGTGCACCCAGATAAAAAAACAAAAATTAACTTGACCACCTTACAATCGAAATAAGAAAACTGCAAATTTTTCAGTCAGAAAAAACAACAAAATAAATTATTAAACATTAATAAATTAGAATTATTTCGCACGCTCAAAAAGTTGTATCATTAACTAACATTATTAGTGTCATTAAGAAAGAATTTCCCTCACTTGAGCTGAGTTGATGTTGATCGTGGACTTGTATTCCAAAATAATGCAGATTGCAAATTATGTAGGAATTAACAAAAATAGTAGAAGGAAATTAAACTGTATTCTTTCTTGAAGATTGGCCCAAACAATGAAGGACAAACATTTCTGGCTTGAAAAACAAGGTAATTTCAGAATAGCCTCAAATAAGGGTAAAGGTTCTTGTTTATTTCGTTCTATCTGCCAAGCACTGAGACTTCCGGAAGACGACCATTTAAAAATCCGGAAATCCATTGTCCAGTACATTGTATCGAATCAAAACATGTGGACATCTTTAAAGAATAATGGGATGATGAGGTACTGGTGGTGTCGATCCATGGTGGAGGAGTCCAGCAACGACAATCTAAAATCAAAAAAATCGAATTTGGTTACATCTGGACCTGGACATATTATAAATGACCTTGAAAAATGCATTAAAACCTTCTACGCAGAAACAATGGTGAAAGAAACAGAATATGGAACTTCATATGAATTAAGAGCGGCCTCAAATTTATTCAAATTTCACTTTGATTTTGTCCGTGAAGAAAGTGAGGGGGGTTATCTATTCCTCGTGAGCAGTTGTCGATCACACAAGTGCAATGTCCCAGCCGGATGTCCAAGGCTCTTCTTCCTCTCAACTCGACAACATGGTGGACATTGGGAATGGTTAGTCCCTTCAAATACAAATTATACCCAAATATTACCCATTCATCGAAAATTATGCGGTGGGATAATTCGAAATCCTTCGGAGGAAGAAAATTTAGATTCGATTTCTGTGTCTCCATCGTCTGTCTCCTCCACATGTTATGATTCTTCTGAAAGCTGTATGGACATTTTCAAACTTAACAGTTTTAATGCGGATGGAAACCAATTTTTACAACAAAATTACGGAAGCAACACGGGATGGATGTGGCAGAGTGACCCTGACTGGCCAGTTGACCCAGCTGAAGATTTTATTGGGTGTGCCAGTTTATACCTTCTTCCTCCGCAGGACAGTAATATAGGGGCAAGGATGTGGACAGGAAAGTTGAAGTTAAAAGTTAAAGTCATTTATGGGTTGCTAATAAGCTTCGTAGATATCCCAAAACGACTGCTTACAATTCTGTCACAAAGATCAGTCAACACATAATAATAATTAGCACTCGACTCGATTAAGTTTAATTCCGTCAATAGATAGGATTGATTAAAGCAGCAGTACAATAAATGATTGCGCCATTTTGAGCTATTTGATAATTTTATTTCGGTTATTTTAATAAACATTCAATTTCAAATAATTACTGAATTATTTTGTGGGCAGTTGCCTAATTTTATAGTGTCATTATTTTTAATAAATTATTTTAATTGGAATTATGTGTTTGTGATTGTAGTAATGCATATTTCTATCTAACGCTTGATGAATTCAATAGGTACTTCTTCTTGTTACTTGTGTGTGCGTTGGGAGTCCATTTAAAACATTAAAACTTATATTTCAGAGCTATACTTCTTTATTCCGTTTGCTCATATGCATTATTTGGCAAAAATATGCTGTGAAATTATTATTATTCGTTAACCAAAATAATGGTATGAAATTTGATTTATTACGTCATGACGTCAAGAAGTGGACCAAGTGAATATTTCAGTTCCTATGTATTATTTATGTAGTAGTAGCAAGTAATATATACATAACTAATTATAGAGTGTAGTAGCTATATGCATAGACATACCGTGATATTTAAGCAGTAAGGAAATTAGATATTCAAAGATTTAATTAGGAAAAATATTTTGTGGAATTTTATTACGACTTGAATAATGCATACAGGTAATAAATAAATTCGGGATCAATACATGCTACACATTATATTTTGAAATAATTAAAAAAAAATAATAATTAATTTAATTAGGTTGGTACATACAAGTTATAATAAATTAAACGAGATTTTAGCCTCTAATTTAAGTATGTTATGTATTTAAAATTTAACGTGTTGAGGGGACTTAAACTCAACGTCCTTGGTATCCCCATTTTCCACCATTGCCACCATGGCTACCTCCATTTCCAACCTGGCTACCCCCGTTTCCACCGTGGCTACCTCCATTGCCACCTTGGTTGCCTCCATTACCACCCTGGCTACCACCACTTCCCCAACTTCCACCGTTTCCCCCTTGACTGCCGCCATTTCCCCAGCTTCCACCATTCCCGCCTTGATTACCACCTTGATTTCCGCCGTTTCCTCCCTGGTTGCCGCCACTTCCCCAGCTTCCACCATTCCCGCCTTGATTACCACCTTGATTTCCGCCGTTTCCTCCCTGATTGCCTCCACTTCCCCAACTTCCACCGTTTCCTCCTTGGTTGCCTCCATTACCCCCTTGACTGCCGCCACTTCCCCAGCTTCCACTATTACCATTGCCTCCATGAGAGCCCCCATTTCCAAAACCAGGTTTTCCAGGTTGAATACCGTTTCCCCCGTGAGAACCACCGCTACTAAACTGCTTCCTCCAGCTCTGCTTTTGTGGCCTTGAGTTAACTACAGCCACCATTGCCAGGCATACAATCTATAATCGAAAGTGAAATATTATTATTATTATTATTCACATTAAAGTATCATTTGAAAAGTTTTCAATTAGAAACAATTTTGAAAATATTATTTTCACAAACTTTACAATAATTATTAGTAACGCTAATTTATTGTATAATAAAAATAATACAAAAAATTAACAATATCAAATAATTTAAACGTTTTAGCTCTTAATAAAGTGCCCCATTATATTTGCCATAATGCAATTTAAAAAAAGGAGTAGTACTATTAATATTTTAGAATAATAATATGACTTTATAAGAAAAATATTGAAGTAAAATTGCACTCTTACCAAAACTTTGACAAACATGATGATCTGAATATTATTCTTAATGCGTCAACGGGATATACGTGATTTAATTATTTTGAGTCAAAATACTTTGTTGAAACTATATTATGCTTTAATGTTGCTGGACTGCTTGGAACGTGAATGTCAATGAACGAGCAAAGTGACTGCTTCTTATACTTGCCATTTCTTCCTTTCCTCCTGCCTATACGCACATTTCAAACCAAATTTTTTGCAAGTGAGTTTAACTGGCGTATGACGTAATGAGCGGCAAGTGTCTGTCAAGCTTCTTGGAATTAGAATAGAAATTGGTCGCACTGTCACATTAATAGAAAGAAATGTACCTACCTATCTTAGGCAGATAAGCTGAGGATAAAAGTTAAACACAAGTGGTACATAGCATTGCATATACGAATCATGAGTCTTTAAGTAAACAAGTTTTTATCCTGTTTTTTTTGCAATTTAGCTTCTTTATTTTTATTTCTGTCTATATACATAATTTACAACTGCGTATATACTTCTGCACTTGTAAAACACATCAACTACTCAGGTATGTGTATAAAATGCGGACATAGTTACATGTACTCATCGCAAGTTTCGTTGGTGGTTTTTTTTAGCAACTTACCGGCACCGATACCGGTGACCGTTTCCCGTCAAGCGTCAAATATTTATTTTGCACTTCAAACGCACTATAATACATATAGTTAAAAATAATCGCCTTTGTTATTATTATTTATTATCCATCCAGTCGTAAAATTAATACGTAGATGGTAAGTGTCAAAATGCTTAAGTTGCTTTTGAGCGGGACAAGAAATAAGGTCAACTATATAGTAACATCTAAAATGGTAAGGTATTCAAATTGTACTTGCAAATACGATTAGCATATCTTATCATAAATAAA
>JAQFZE010003210.1:0-12977 GCA_034695245.1 Dicyrtomina saundersi | reverse complement strand
GAGAGAGAGTGGTGATAAATATGAAGAGAAAACTCAAGCTGCACTCCCGGTCTATGGTCCTATGGTCCTATATGGTCTCTTGTTAGTACGGTACGGTTCGGTTCGGTTTGGTTTGGTAGTTGGGTCTCAAAACAGAGCTGCTATATGCCCCTGGCTCCAGTTCCAGCTTTGTGTAGTCTGATGGTGATGGGTTGAAGTTGAAGGAAAAACTGAGGAATCGATTTTCCTATTTTCCTCATGTACTTAACTATGTAAGCATGTATATGTGTCTATTATATGCTCCCAATCTAGACTTGTCTGTGGAACGTGGACCTTACTCCTTGGCTCCTGTACTTAAACATTGTACCTACTACTACGTTATGTTTTTGGTGGTGCTGAGTAGAATACGGGGAGTAGTAGTGAGTAGTGAGTGGATGTCTCTAAATGTGGGTAGGATCCTCTGTATAGTATACATAATAATATCAGAGTATTTTATATATCTTGTTATGTGATGTGCAGTTGGCAGTATTATGTGAATGTGTTCTATTTGGTTTTGGTGGGTTTTCTTGTCTATACAGAGTCCATTGTGAGTAAAAACCCGTACCGTGAACGTGAACTTCTCCTTCCGTTGATGCTGCTGCTGCTGCTCCTACTGCTCCTGCTGCTGCTGCTGCTGCCCTATACTTTCATTTCATTCGGATTTCGAGTTCGACTTCAACTTGGAGGCATGAACTATGAAGGAAGGAAGACTAATAGTCTCGTATACAGATAGACTCTCACTATGTAATGTATATCTATGAAACCCAGAACCAGAAGAACCTTTATAGCTGAAAGAGCATCTCACCATCAGACCAATAATGCCAGAGCCAGAGCCAACAACGACCAACCGACTCGACCCGGACCCGGGCATTAACTTTTTTCTTGAAACCATTTTTTCATCGTCTAGCTTCTCTCTCTCTCTCTCTACTTGATTCTTATTCCTCCGCGTCTTCCTCGTCGTCCTCTTCCTATTTTTTTTCTCCTCCTTCTTCTTACTTAACAATTGACTGTAATAATAATTCATACCAGAAGAACCAGATCTTGAGACGAGAGCAGCAAAACCAAACTAAACCAAACCATAGGAGCGAAACGAGGACGGAGGTTTTTTTTTATATATTTGGATTTGGATTTTTGGATGTGGATTTGAAATTGGAATTATATTCACTAGAGATTATACTGTACTTTGATATTGTATGTACATACATAGTTGATAGTTCATTTCTGTTTTCGTTTCGTTTCGGTCTCAGGTTTTTTTTTCTTCTTCGTCTTCTTCGTCTTTTTCTGTGGGATACATGGAGCGATATCCCTAATTTTTCCCCGTCTCTCCGTGTGTACTTGTGTACAGACATTATGGATTGTAGTGTAGAGAGAGTAAAACTAAAACTGTTCTCTTGTCATTTGTAGTAACTCATATTTTTTTTTTCATTTTATATTTTATTATTTTACAGTGTTGTACAGTTCCATAGCTATATATACTGTCTTAAATTTTGATGTTGGTACCTTATATGTACATGAGCCTTTAGTTCGTTTTTGTTTTCTGCTTGTGCACCGGACAGATTTCCTATTCTTTTCTTTTCTTTTCTCCTTTCTTTGGAGATTTTTCTTCAAGAAAAACATGCCATGTGCTTATTTATATCCATACGTATTTATTTATTTACGTGCTCGGGATCTTGTTTCTCGCGAATGTTGTAGAAATGTGCGGACGGAGTAAGGGCTAGGGATGCAGCCGAAGTTCTCTGGTTAGTTGTCTGTTTTAGTTGGAGGCAGTATTGTATAGCAATGACAACAACAACAACAGCAGCAGCAGCAGCTAATGTAACTGTCATAGATAATTTAATATAATATTATTTTAATAAGAGCATTCTTTACCATTAAAAACACTCTTTTATTTCCCGAGTATATATATTCATCTGCATTAAATTTTTTTGATTTTTTCCTCCTCCTTTTTTTCCCTCTCATATTCTCGTGTACGAATCTATGATCTACGTCAGTGTTGTATATAGGTATATAGGTAGTTTTAATATTCCTGTTTTAGATTTTTGTATTCGATTTCGGTTTTGAATTTTCCTCCCTATTAGCTGGTATTCGTCTGTGAAGAACCAAAATGACCCATATCCATTTGTAGCTAAAAACAATATCCACTATCTACAAAAATATTCAAATATGTCTTGGAAGCATTTAAATAGAATATTTAGCACTTTTAAGAGATATGTAAATAGAACATTTTGCACTTTTCAAAAACATGTAAATAGAACATTTTACTTTTTTCAGAAACATGTAAATAGAAAATTTTACATTTTTTTACAAAATATGTAAATAGAACATTTTACGCGTTTAAAAACTCTTGGTTAACATTTTACGCATGTTTCTCATGTTGTTTTTATAACATAGTTCATTTTAATTCTAGCTTAAATTGGATTTAGGTCATTTTGGTCCTTCACAGACGATATACATGTACATTATTATATTACATTAGGGAGAGATTATTACATGGACGAAGAAAGATGAAATGTTTGACAAAATGCTGTATTTTGAATATTTCCTTTTTCTTTTTATTGTTTAACTATATATTATATACGGAGAGAGCATAATATGAGAGGACAGAGCGATTGAGGCGAGGGAGACATATAGACAGACAGCAGCGGGTTCTCCATCTTATTCTCCGCTGGCTGAATGCTTCCTCAGGATGAATGAAGAGAGTATCGAATTAACAAGGGAAGAGATGGAAAGTATATCGAAGGATGGAACTTGTGCCTGGAATTGATGGGACTCAGGGAGATTATAGATTCTTCTGGGACAGACAGAGTCACACACAGGAGGACCAAGTGGATCCAGCAGATCCAGTCAAATATAATATGTAGGTACGTACTACGTCTAGGTGACTACTTGTGTGAAATTCAACGAGTTGGAATAATTCAATGATTCAATATATTCAATAGTAGCAGGAGTAGGAGAGGATCCGAAAAAAATGAAATTGTGAAAAAAAAAATGTTAGCTGCTAGAAATGAGGCATGTGCTCTTCCTGACATCCTGACTGACTCAATTTTTATTTGTTACTCTACAGATATAAAATATTTTATTTCTCATCCGCATCACTGCAGTCTGCAGTATTCAGTATTGGCATGGGGATTCCTCCTCTCCATCTCTCTTCCATGCAGACTATATAATTTTTACGCATATAAATACACTTACCTTTTTTTATTTATATATATTTTGACTTTATATATCTTCATTTTGATTTTGCTTTTGACTTTATATTTTTTTTAGTACATTTAGCTTCACTACTCATGTATGTATCTCCAAGGAGCGAACATAATCAACTCTTTTTCAGTTTCTCTCACAGTCCCGTTCTGTTTGACTGTTCTGTTCTGTTCTGTTCTGTGTGTGTGCACTGGCACTGCTGCCGTAGCTGTTGTTGTTGTTGATGTTGTTGTTGCACTGCCGGTCTGGCTATTGTTCTGCGTAATGCTCCTGCTACTCACAGTTGCTCGATCTGTTCTGTTCTGTTAGGTTGTGTTATTGTATGTTTGGAGTAAGAGTAATTATTGAGAGTTGAACAAGCGTGAAGAAGGCGGAAATGAGCGAGTGATGAAGTCAATCCATGTATTTACACTCCCTTTTAGAGTGTAGAGTTAGAGACTGCGGATTCTGAATTTAGATCTAATTTTGTTGGAATTAATTTGCACCTTCGCTTCGCTCAGCTATGTCCTGTCTGTATGTCTGTCTGTCTCTGTCTGTGTGTATACCTTTTCAGTTTCAATTAGGATTATATATATAGGAGACGTCGGACTTTTGTAGAGTCAGTCAGTCAGTCTGTCAGTCAGTCGGGTTCATTCACTTATGAGTCCTGCCTGCGTCCGTTCGCGGTAAGGAACTATGGACCCCTATATGTAATTATTATACAGACAAACAATTTAAAGAATTTTTTTTGCATATGTTTGATAATTATTTGTACACATACGGATCCTCACACATGTACTTGTAGGATGGAGATACAAACTTACTCTTGAAAGACTTTTACATTTTACTGATTTTACGTTGGTTTGGTTTGGTTCAGTTCACCTTCTTATTTTTATGTTATGACTATTACCACACAGTACACAGTAAATCACAAATCTCCAAATGCCTCCAGTTGTTTCACTATTATATTGGCATGAAGTATATAGGTTCCTTTTTATCTCCACGTATAGTACATAAAATAAAAAGCTAGGAAAATTTCTCACGAAAGGAAATCTAATAGCTAATAAAAAGATATTTCAAATTTTAAGAACGAGCCTAGCTATTTTAATAGGCAACAGACCAACTTAAAAATTCTTAAAAATTAACCCATATTATCCACATAGTTAGCTATAGATACAAACTTTTAGGTGTATAATTAATTATATTTTATGTTAAGCAGTTAAGTGAGTCTGGCCTGGCCTCTGGTCTGTCTACATGCTCTGTAATTCTTAATATGACCTTTTTTTTAAATCATTTTTGATTTTAGAATATTAAATTTATTTCAACTTGAGAATAATAATCCCGTCGTTTCTTTACACAGTAATAATAATATCTAATCTCATGGCAGTAATTCTTTGCTACATTAAAACTATTGATATGGAGGTACTAGAAAAAATAGATAAATCTTTCAATTCCTAATGTTAAAAGTCTACACAAGTAGGTAGGTGTATATAATATCCGAAATGAAAGGGAACTTATCTTAAAAATTAAAACCAGACAGTCTCTATGGGTTACACAGTATGTTGGGGATGAAATTCTATCCCTCCAGTACAAGTAAGTACAACCATTTGTTGAGTTGTGCTTTTGTTGGGATTGAACCAACCTTGAACATGGCAGGTATATAATAATTACGTACTTTTAAAATCTGCCGGAGGTGAAACTGTATTAGCAAAAATTATGTTCGAGATGGAACACATGTCAAAGTCAAATTGAATGTTTTAAAATGTTGAAACAATTCTATATATCTGTGGAGGAGATAGCCAAGTCAATCTTTAGGTCTGGGGCCTACCTGTACCTCGGTAGGTAGGTAGGTACTTAGGTACGGTAACATCCCAGACCCAGAGGACAATAATTATATCTGTGTGAGCTATTCAATAATACAATATACAATGCGACATAAATTAACCAAGTTGATTTGGCAAAAGTCTGGATGATTTTAATTTTATAGCTCAAGCTATCATCTGCAGGAGGGAGGGAGACTCTGTACATAATACTCTGTATTGGTCGCGTAATGGCAAGCACCATAAAGAACCTACTGGCTCTATATTATGTACCTACCTACCTAGTTGAAACTTCTAACTTCTTTACTAGTAAGTTCTATAACGATATAAGTTTTAAAGTTGGTTATTATCGTTCTTGTTCCTTACAGATTCCCAGTCAGCAGTCCGAGTGGAGTGCGAGCAACATAATACATGAATAATGTGTAATGTAAGTAGATATGGAAGTATTCGAAGTATGGAAGGAGCTAATTATTAAGCTGGCCATGAGAAGGTAAAAATCCCAATGTATTTTAATATAATTAATTATCTCGACGAATGATCTACACATCCTCAGGTGGTGAATGTTTATCTATCTATAGCTATATAGGACTAGGGCTTCTGTGATGGTGGTACTGGTAAAACTGGTAATTGATAATGCTTAAGTATATGTATCCCTATGGTCTCCTCTATATGAGCACTAACTAGCGTGTAAATACGCAAGTAGGTACCTATCTCCATTAGTGTAGCTTGGTAAGTACTTACAATTAGTATACGCAATTTTTACAAGCCCATAAAATCATCTTCCTTTTTTAACTGTCTATTTTTTTCCTTACATTTTCACTCACTCGTCTCTTTTTTTGTATTTATTATGCCCAAGGATTCATAATTTTGCAGGATTTTATTTTATGTTTCATTTTTTTTTCCTGTATCTATACAAAGTTTACTCTGTGTAATTATAATGGAGAATGTGCACATTTTATATATCGTCTGTGAAGAACCAAAATGACCCATATCCATTTGTAACTAAAAACAATATCCACTATCTACAAAAATATTGAAACATATCTTGAAAGCATTTAAATAGAACATTGAGCACTTTTCAAAAACATGGAAATTCAACATTTTACGCTTTTGAAGAACATGTAAATAGAATGTTTTACACTTTTCAAAAACATGTAAATAGAACATTTTACGTTTTTCAAAAACATGTGAATAGAACATTTGACACTTTTCAAAAACTCCTTATTAACATTTTACGCATGTTTCTCATTTTGTTTTTATGACATGGCTCATTTTAATTCTAGCTAATATTGGATACGGGTCATTTTGGTTCTTCACAGACGATATATATATATATATATGTAGGTACATGTGGTTGTGATAAGCATAACGAAGGGGAGGTTGGCAATAACGATAGACGATAATAAAGGACAACGATGGAGACGAGACTACCTAATTTCTTGGACATGTGTCATAAAGTCCAAGTCCAATCGTCCCATTTGAATTTAATGAAAGCTATCAAGTCTCAAAAATTTTAAATTATCAGCCCTTACTACTTATTTATGTTTTATGAAGCTCGCCTACACATTTATTATCAGTATCAGAGTAATTTTGCTTTGCTTGCGTAGCTAATATTCCTCAAAAGTCACAATCACAATGCTGGCCAATAGCTACACTATCAATAACGTAAAGAATACTGCAGAATCTCGCACTCGCGTTGTAGAGTTGACATTGTATTATGACATCGTTTATTGATTGACTTATGGAGGTAAATATTATTGTATTTCATATTTTTATTTGTCTTTTACCAAAATTGTTTTTATTTTCACTGCTACTACTCCTATATATTGCCCATTGTTATTCCTAGACCTTGACACATTCGACGCATACAAAGTTATATGACTCTCTGCATGAGTACGATTAGATAAAAGATTAATGTAATTTCTAGCACTGACACGGGGTTAAAAAAAATGGTTAAAAAATGTGTACGAAATATGGACTAGATTGAAAATGTGTGAAAGTTGTAGTCGAAGAAATGTGATGCGTGTATTCAATATTTTACATTATTGTATGTCTCACTCGTTTTTCGCGTAGTTTGTTTTTGTTTTGGTATAGCGCGTGCTAAATAATTTAAATTTTTCAATAGTATAGTGTAGAGGTATATAAGAATCTTCTTTGACTTATGATGGGAGTGCGCTTAACCCCAAAAATAAATCGAGGGCTTGAATAGAAAAAAAAATGAGTTTTAAATTAATTATTACAATCGATGTTGAAAGGTTTCGATGTGCTGCATCATGTATATATTTTGCATTGATATTTTAGACATTTAATGTATTTACTGGGAATTGAATAGTATTTTGTTGCGGCCACAAATATGCAATTTATTGTAATTAATTAAAACACCTCTCCCTTGTACTCGAATTATCATGGCCCGGCCTCGGCCTCAAGTTTCTTTTCTTTATAATAATAATTATTGTTGCATTGATTTTTGATCTTGCTATATTAGTTGTGTATGGAAGTCTTTATACATTTTATTGTTAAACATATAACTATATTTATTACTGGGGAAAGAAAGTATATGGATATAATATATTATATATGGGTGGCAAAAGAAAATGTTGGATATTTTGAGAATGGAAAATTATTTAAAGGGGATTCATTCGGTGCGGGAGGCCAGTGTCAAAGTCAGTACCATAAAAATACTATATTGCTATATGCGTGATAAGTTAAGAGAAAATTATTCGTTCGTGTAAGAAGTCTTCATGGAGTGATGGAGTGAGAATACCTATGTAGCTAATCTCGTATTGTAAAAGAGAAGGGTTCTTTCTACAATCTACATTCTTCTACACAGAGCTGACTATAGCCAATTTAATTTGCAAGGAGTTTTAGCAATGCATCCGCCGGTACCGATACCGACTGTAAATGTTTTATTTTCTCCCTTTCCTATAAATATTCATGAGATGCTTACGTTAGTTATGGTTTGATAGTGCATCCGCTTACATTATCAATACCTTCAATATTTTCAATAGCAACCCAGACTAATGGACGCTTAAAATGTATTAATAAATTAGTTTAATTATAATATGGAATGTATGTAAAGGCTTGTCTGAGTTTTTTTTTGTTTCTATAGGTTAAGTTTCAAATATATATAGGCAGCTATGGGAATTGCCTATAGGTCCTTACATGTGCGTATGTCGTGTTTCTTCTTGGGCCTACGGATGTACCTATTGAGAATTGAGAATTTGAGAAGGCGTGACCCTACTTTTCTGAATCGTTTTAACGAAAGCTATTTTGTGGGCTTGTTCCTCTGTGCTTTCCAATTCGAATTTATATGATAATGAGGGATTCCATTATGAAGGAAGATATGGAATAATTAACCAAAGAAATTATTCCCAAATAATAATATTGAAATTTTCCTGGAAGATTTATGCGTATAGGTAAAACATGATAACAATTATTTATATATAGTGTCATTTTTATTTGTACTTTTTTTTGAAAATTAACAAATATTTTATTGTTGTCACAACTGTCAAAAAAAATGCTGAAGAGAATTATTACTGAAATTAATTACATTGCCGTTTCAAAAACTTTTAAATATAATATTTGTGCATGGTAAAAAAAACAGCTAAATAGTTCGTGTTTTGCAGTTTCAAAAATATCAAAATAGTCCATTTGGACATTTCAAAAACACGTAAATCTCTTATTTTACTATTCCAAAAAAAACATTTTTTTTAGAGATTTTTACCTTTCCAATAAAAAGGTGTATGACACCATTTGCAATGTCACGAGTGTAAATATATTATTTAAATTAATTTCCTTTTAAAATTAGTCAATTTATTTGGCATCTATGTTTAAAAGCTTACAATTTTGTAGTTGTGGTATAGATATACGGACGGTAAAAGAATGACATATACAGAAGGATAGACGGATGCGGATAGAATGAAGGAATGCGACTTTTATCCAAAAGCATCAGACTGAGATGCCCGCGGAGAAAATTAGGATTTGACTTTGGAGAAAATGGAGATTCGCTCACTAGTCAGTCAGATATTGTATACTTGCCATCTGGATTTTATTGATGATCTTGTGTGAGTGAGTATCTATACTGATATAATAGTGAACCTCTGTATAATCTCTAATCTCTATATACTTGACCCTCCTCAAACTTAGTATATATATCGAGCTATTTATATTTATGACGCTATAGGAATAATAATGAGATGATTTTCTTTCAAAGTCAGCTGCAGCCATACCGTAATAAACCATGTAACCATGAACCGTAGGAATGTGTGTATACAGTGAGTAATTGAGAAGATATGTATGACATTTTGCAAAATGAGATGGAAATGGGACAAGTAGCGGATTGAAGTTGAAATTACGGCGACAGTCTTTATGTCATTTACATGTTATATATATGTAACCATTTCAATATTCAATACTTTTTTCTTGAGACTCACTCGACTCACTCCTTCTCTCACTGAATCTGATTTACCTTTCCTTTAAATTTATGTCTTATGTATATACTATGTCCTTTTCAACTTTTGTATTTTTTCCATTTTTATTTTTTTTATTATTATTATCATCATCATCATTATTTACACTCCGCGTAACTATTTTTTTTATTTTTTTTTAAATTTAAAAATTACATTGAGAGGCGACGGTTTCGGTCATTATATACCTAATAATGCATGGTTGTGCGTGTCTATTCTCATATAAGTGTCCATTGTGAATTTTGCAGATTTAAATATGTAGCAAAAGCATGACTGATACAGAGAATGAATGGACCAAGTGGAATGAGACAGCTTTTGTTGCATTACAATTAAATTTGTAAGTAATTATACAGGAGAAAACAACAACAATGGGAAGAAGAACATTAAATCATTTTCCAGGCTCACTCAGGAACAACAAAGTTGGAAGTTTCCAAGTCAGTTTTATATCATTTTATACAGATATTTCATGTAATTTAATGACTTTTTGTAGTACTTTTTGCTGACGCGTATTATTTCTATTTGTCCCAAAAGTTCTGCATTTGGTAGTTTGCTTAAAAGTGTATGATTTATTCTTCTTGTTATATTACTCGCACACAGGCACCATTTACAATTAGTTGGTTTTGATTCTGTACAAATATAGCAATAGTATGCATTTCATTCTACTATGTGTGCGTATTGTGTGTATTATAGGGCTTTTGTTTCAGATTGTCAATAGAACATTTGATTATGTTGTACGTTCCTGTGGCTGTGTGACATTGATTCAAAATATGTAATTAGGTCATTTTCTGCTGTTTTTTGAATTGGTATTTATGTGATTGTGATTCTTCAGGGCATTGTTCACTTCTTAGATTTTTGTAGGGCTCAGAAAATGTACGCTTTTTGAATATAGTCTCATTCAAATAGAACATTTTGGAAGGTTCAGAAGATTGTAATTACGTACATACATAAATTGCACTTTTGAGAAAACGAGTAAATAGAACATTTTGAAATATTCAAAAACCTACATTTTTCACCCTCGGTATTCCCTTGGGCTTACTAATTAGGTAATCAATCCTGAAATAATTGAATTTAAATGAATTAAAGAATTCTAAAAATGCATTGTTCATGTACATGATGCTACTTATAATACAATTTTCACTATTCTAAATGCATTAATCAATTAAAATTGCCTGTAGCCATACAGTTAGGACTGTTATCAATTAGCACAGTTACAATAATTTAATTCAGTAGTTAGTGATACACAAGGAATCAAGAGTTATATTGGAAGGAATAATTAAAAATTCTGTAAAGATTTAATTTTTGAGGACTTTTATCGTTAGATGATGGATAGAAGAAAGTTTGAATAGAGAAATATAAAACTCTATATAGTTGAAATGTCAAAATATTCTATGAGTAATTTGTAATATTTTAAAATTCCGTGTGTGTGTGTTGTAAAGCTTCTTGCTACGTGGAGGTGGAGAGTTTTTGGAAAAAATATATAAATTACATACTACGTGAAAAAATGGATACATGGAAATTTGTATAATAAAGTGAGAAGGAAATAAATTACAAGAGTATGGGTAGGTAAGTACATAGATGAGATGAAGTAGTAGTGTACAATGTGTATGTAGTGGGAGAAAGATGAAAGATGCGGTGTGTGCGGTGGAAAATAAGGGAGAATAATCAGAGAAACACAATTATTATCATCTTTTCTTTTCTTTTGTTATTCCTTGGAGTCAGTCGCCGGCACACCATGTTCCTCTTCATGCTTCATTTTAAAACAATGCTTATTTTTTGCAATTCGCCATTTGATGTGGTACGTTACGTTCTACGGCTACGTTCTACGTTAAACCATAGCCTTTCCAACATATCCTCTCTTCTTCTTGATTCTTGAGATTCTGCTGCTCCTGTTGTGTGTCTATTGTTGTCCGTTGTCCCTTGGTACTTGTATCTATATGTCTTGTGTATGGTTATGGTAAGTCATTGAGGCCGCGCGGAGTTTGTGTTCCTCGATTAAATTTAATATCCAATAAATTATAATAATATTGTCTTACACATGAGCATACATTAAATATTTACACCAATCTCCAATTTCTATATCTTGTATGTATGTGTATGTATTTTTACAAGTAGAACTACATATCACATTATTGTAGAGGGTGCCCTGCAACCGAATCCGACCCCCCAACATGCAAAACCCTTTACGGTATTTTATTTTTTATTTTGTTCTTTACATTTTTGTGCAGTATTCTTGAAATTTGTAGATGATGAAAGAAATTCATGAGAAAAGACGTCTTTTGTTGTACAGTATAATATATGCTATTTGAAGTTTCTGTCTAAAAATATAAAAATGTTGCCAACTATATATTAAATATACTTTTTTTTGCACTCTTTGACTATGCGAATATGTTGAGGTCTTTGCGTTTGTGTCTTTGTGTACATTTCTATTTTAATTCTAGATTTGCACTTTGGCATTATAATGACAGGGACGGAGTCGAAAACGGTTGAATATGAAAATCCATACTTACGATGTTATTGTGTATGGCTCAATAAATCCAAACCAATGCAGTGGTTGGTTTCTATAAGTTTCCTTTTGATCTATATGAAGCAAATTGTAAGCAACAATAAAAGACCGGCGCAGGAAAACTGCTTTTTGAAGTGATAAGGTAATTACAGTATTTAAACTTGAGCAAAGTGAAAAATATGGTATTTTCACACTTGAGACGGCAGTGCTGAAAACGCTATTTAGACCTTTTTGAAAGAGCAAAATATGCTATTTATATGCTTTTGAAAGTGTAGAACACGCTATTTACACAGATTTGAAAGTGATGAAAACGCTATTTATACATTTTTGAAAGGCAAAATATACTATTTACACGCTTTTAAAAGTGTAAAACACGCTATTTACTCTTTTTGAAAAGTGAAAAGTAAGTTATTTACGCAATTTTGAAAGGGCTAAAAATGCTATTTACACACTTCTAAAAGTGTTAAAAGCGCTACTTAAACCTTTTTGAAGGTGAGAAATACGCTATTTGCACACATTTGAAAGTGTAAAACACGCTATTTACACGCTATTGCAAGGGCTGAAAACGTTAAACGTTATTTACACACTTTCGAAATTGCAGAAAATGCTATTTACAAAACTTTGAAAGTGCTACTAACAAAGATACCACTTTTTGAAAGTGCAAAATCCGCTATCGTACACACTTTTTGAAAGTGCAAAATAGGCTATTTACGTACTTTTGAAAGTGTAAAATCCACTGTTTATGCTATACTTCTGGAATAGTCCACTTCCCAAAATGCTTCTCTTGCAAGAACGATAATGTATGTCCCTGGTTTTCCCTCAGGATTAAATACATTGACTGATATCATACCCATATGCATGTAGTCAATGTAGTGTGCCTCGTAGACTGCGAATTGTAAATATGCGTATTTGTATTTATGAGAGCAGAGGGAGAATTGTAAATTTCAGGTTGCCATAAACAATGGATTCCCTCAGCGAGTCCTTTTTTTT
>JAQFZE010003209.1:0-12978 GCA_034695245.1 Dicyrtomina saundersi | reverse complement strand
AAAATGTTCTATTTACATATTTTTGAAAAGTGCAAAATATTCTATTTAAATGATTTCAAGGCATGTGATCAATATTTTTGTAGATAGTGGATATTGTTTTCAGCAACAATTGGATATGGGTAATTTTGGTTCTTCATTGATGGTATGTTACTTATGTATGTCATTCAATTCTAATTTGCTGTTTCAACTTCATGCCTTGAAAACGTTTGCATATTATGCACTTCATGTGTTACGTTTATTGGAATAATAAATAGGTGTTGCTTCTATGGATAATAAAGACGTAATTGTTAAGATCGTCCAATCTTGTTGTCTTTTGGAGTCAATTTTTTAAATTTGTACACGAATTTAATAAAAATTCAATAAATTTGATTCCGACTATAGTGACAGTCAGTTGTTAAGAAAAACCCACCGAGCAAAATAATTGTAACTTCCACGCTTATGGGGAATTACGTAGTTTGTCCGCACTCCACTATACTGAGAGACTGAAAACTGATACTGAATTAATTTTATTATTAGATGAATGAATGATGCCCGGTCCGTATGATGGAGAATGCTCCCTTATGTACCTGATTACAAATAATTGTAATTTTAAATTTTACTATGCAAACTAGTGTACGTAGTAGTAGGCTAATTACTTTTATACATACTGCGTGACAATTTTAGGACTCTTGAAGGCCCTGTCCTGCCCCAGTCTCTCATTTGAAAGGAGACAGTAGCCGGGCCGGGCATATCCCAAAGCTGCAAGAACCAAGATTTTCTCTTCAGTTTATTTAGTGGCTTTGCTTGTCAGAAGAATTTGGGGTTCAATTAGAAGAAGAAAGAAATGGGGAAGGGGAGGAAGATCATTTGTTGTTGCGAGACCTCTTGTTGGTGCTGTACGATTGAAATTATCTATTGGGTAAGCCAAGTGACTCGAGTCGAGTAGGTTGTTAATTATTTAATGGTGAAAGTGAACAAACTAATAGACATACCTTCAACTTTTGTATTCGTTTAATAACTCGGCGTTTCTCAAAACTATTACAAACAATTTTTGAAAATATTCACTGATTAGAAATTTTGTTTTTAAATGTCGTAGATTGTGGGCGTTATCTTTATAGCAAATGCAGCAGTAGCATTCTTTTACTGCAAGGATAAAGTTGTTTTCGAAAAGGAATTGGAAAAACGTAAAAAGCTACAAATTACAAATGACTCATGTTTATTCGTTATTCACAGAATATTAATATCTACCTTTAGTAACTTCTAGTCTAGATGTGTAGATATAATCTTGATATGTGTTATAAAAACTCGTGCAAAATACATATATAAATGTAACTCAAAATGTAAATGTGGTCAGGGCATGTTTAGTTTTGACATTGCAAGTACTTAAATTACTTAAATAACCCAAATGAATAATTTCAGAATTATGCAGCAATTCATATGCGGACCACCGTTACGTAAGAGGACTGCTGGAAGGTGTCTATTACTTTTGCATGGGTCTCCTACTCTATTGCGGTGTAAAAAAGGTAAGGACCGTAATAAGATTTTCGGAATTATGTGTGACCATTTTCGTATACCATTTTATTTCGTTGATATGTCCTGTACTTATGTATTGATATTGTATATTTGCAGAAAAGCTCAGTTTTGCTGTGCGTGTTCATCGTCATTAAGATGGTCTATTTTGTACTGGCAATTATTGTAGCTGTAATCCAGATAAATAATAGCACAACCGGAATGTCCAATGATATCGTTTTCCTCCTCCTAGTTATTTTATTGAATGGCATTGTTCCATATATTGTGTGGGTTCACAAAAAAGAAATCTGCTGATAAAACATGCATAAAGATATGTCCTATTTTCTATCCCCAATATGTAGAAATTAAGGGATTATAGGCACATTACATTACTTATGGATCAAAAATGTACACAGATTCAAAATTCATAAAGTTAAATATTTGTGATACAACAACACATGGCATTACTAACCAAAACTTTTCTGCCAGTACGTACTTGTCACGACGTCACATTCTATTTCCGAAAATAAAGTAATCTTCAAATCTAAGTAAAAACGAACCTTGCGTTGTTAATTGGCGTAAAAGTCAAAAGCAAAACGGTGCTTGTTTTGTTTATTCAAATTAATTGAAAGTTTCATTTTGGCTATTAGATTTTAAGGACTGTTATGCGTTTACATGCTGTGGATAGTATTTTCATTAAGCATGGAAAATACAGACAATTAATTTTTATTAGCCCTTTGGGCTGTACGTAATTCTCTATTGATGTAGACTGGAAAAAAATGAGACTCAAGTAATTTGACCATAAGCAATAGTGTAGTCGTCACATCACACAACGATATATGGTTTTATTGAATTGTTAATGAATAATGATTACCTATAATATTTTGATACAATATATAGATAACATTTCGTGGTAAATATATTATCTGAATACACTTTTTTAACATTTAAATTTTGTTCATTACACATCAACAACATATGGAACATAATATATCAGTATAATTTATATCGTATTTCATTATAATATAGTAGTACGTATTTATAGTTATGCAATTGTTATATATTGAGTTATTTAGGTAACATTTAATAAATTCTTTTTTAAATATATTTTATTTATTGGGAAGCGTGGATTTCGGTTGTCCTCGTGGAGACAAACCTCTTGAACCACTTTGGTGAGTCGACGTCATAAGTGAACTCTCTCCACCTTGGGTCATGACAGAGACAGGGAAGGAAGTGGTTCTTTTTGCAGATCTGTATCAAATTAATAATAATTAAATAATGAGATTACTACTCAAGCTACTCACTCACGTGCAATGAGTCTGATGAACTGATGATACTAATTATTAGTCCAAGTATAAACTGCATAACCCTCACCTTCTTCGTCGCATTGACATGGGTTGACCTGGCAGACCGAAATAGCCTCTTGGAATGACCATGCGAGCATTACCATGGGCTGGACGGGAGCCACCATGAACCATGAGTGCGTTGAGATGGGTAGAGTAACCCTCACTCAGTACAGTGGCTAAGGAATGTTGTTTTTTGGATGCTTTCCCAATAATGAAAATCTTATCAGGTGAGACTCCGACAGACGTGTAGACGGAAATGTCTTTGCTGCTTCCATAGGCAGCATGAATTACCAGGCGATGCTCCTGTATATTTCATGGTCATGAAAAATTGAAAACACAATTGTATACACATTTTAAAATGAATTTCTTGCACATCTTTTCACCTTAATGATACTTACTCGCCTTACTTGCAAATAATCATATGTAAGTAGTTATGTAAATGTTGGTATATCCCATTCGTCGATGAAGAATAAAAACAAACCAACTATGAATGCAATGCGCTGTTACTGTCTCAATACAATGCAATAAACTAACTAGCAAAGGTTTACTACACAAGCAGCTTCTTCGTTAGATAACTTCTTTAATTTTTAGAAAAAGTGTAAGGCCTGTTTGTATTCTTCAAAGACAATATCGTTGGTAATACATGCTGCATAGAGACTCCATAAAACATAACCTAATTAAAATTATAGAAAATACCTGAACAAGACTCTTGAGATACTCTGTTTTATGTCCGAGGAAATCTGTAGAGAGTCCATCAGCAAAGGAGACGAGGCCGTGTGGGAAATTATGTTGAGCTAGCCAAGACACAACTTTATGTTGTTGCATGTCAGGCCGACCCGTCACATAAATTATTAAGTAGCCCAACTCTTGCCAATGCCTTTTCAAAAAGGGATCCAAAACAAAGGGAATAATTTATTAAGGGTAAATTCTCTTATTCAATGCCACGTCTAACATCCAAATACCAAATTGGCATGCTACTTTTCTTTTACTGTGTTACACATTTATTTTATTTTCTTGGCAATCTGAATGCTCGAGCCACATCATTAATAATGTATATGTACTCACAAATTTTGTTTGTTCTTAAAGTTATTGACCTTACCTGGTAATATCCACAGCCCCAGCTCGGACACGCGGATCTCTTCCGGTCACAGACATACTAGCTGTGAAGGAGCCATCGATGCTAAAAACAACACATTCTGTGTTGGGGGGAACGACGGCAAGATAGAAATCAACGCAAGTATGGTCACCCCTACAACACAAAGAACACAGGGAAATGTCAGAAAAGATTGCATACATCTCTGAGGTTTTTATTTCACGCCTTGGAAATGGCGTAAAGTGGGCTAACTACATATTTTTTGAATAGATGCAAACTTTTCCCTCATTACGCCAGCCTTGTAATTTTAAAGATGTTTAAAAGTGTGAAATTTAAATTAAAATCAAGGGAGAAAAAACTGGAACTTTTTACAACGCACCTTACAACCATTTTCACGGGATATATTCCATAGCCTAGAGATTTATCAGGTGGGACCAAGTAGCCAATCCTTCCATTTTTGTCTGTAATCTCGCTGGCTATTTGAGACCATTCACCAACTGGAGGATCTTTCATTATATAAATGTCTACTTTTTCTCCAGTCAAAGATACCATATCTAGGGGTCCGTACAAGAAACGTGCTTTCAGAATTTGGGGTGAACCTTCTTTTACAATTACATCATTGGCACGATGATTGGCTGCAACATTCTATATTTAATTTAAAAAGTACCACAATTAAAACATACAATCGGAAAAATAATTATCAGTAGTTAGAAGGATTAATAAATTATATTTATAATTAAGGTGCTTTCTAAATCAAAGCACTTGAAGCCTTAGGTACTATCTTCACAATAATTTTTCGCAGATTTCTATAATTTACTTTTAATTTGACAGACGTCCTTTTCTTGATCCATTTTTCCCGGGGTTGATTTGGAGAAAAGAGACGAATTTCAGAATCATCTTGACCACTAGTTGTATGACTGTCTTGGAACCCAATCTGTCGTAGTATAAAAGCAATAGCATCGGTTGACTCCCAATAACTAGCATGGAATAGATGAGGGAGGGAATTTGTGGGGAAATTTGCTAGTGCTTCTGGACAGTACAAAGCGTAATCGATCCTGTAATTTAGCAATGGGATTATTATCATAATAATTCATTATACTATTATGCTGCAAGTATTTATAGTTGGGGGTTTAAAGGTTTACCTTTTATTGCCCCACCACTTCTGAGTTACTAAAATTTTATTCAAAGGAAACACAATATTTTAGAATTAATTCTTCTGCAGTGTAGTACTAAAAAACTATTATATTTCTTTCACAACTTCCATTCTAAATAATCATGTAAGTTTAATATTTATATTGACTACTTACAAATATTGATTGCTTGCAACGGAAGTACATCTGATAGGCCGGACATTCCACTTAGAATGCTTGCCTCCGATAATCGACGACCACTACCTCCAAGTGAAGCACCAAGAACAGGAACGCCCGAATCAGAAACTAATTGCGCATTGCATTGAATGCATTCCACTGGAAATTTTTAATCCAAATAAAATTAAAATTTTGATTGCTTCATATTTTAGTGAATTATTTTCTACTATACAGGTGGTCACACTGCAACGCTTACTGCGTATTCAACAATGATTATAGCGTGTATGTTTGAAACTATGCGAAAGGGGATTAATTAACAAGATTTTGGAACTTGGGTTTGGGGTTTGTGTATAGAACGCCATTATAGGAGAAAACACAGTTTGCAGTTTTGGACCATTGTAACAAAACAATTGACTTCTGAATCTTACGCAAGTGATACGGTTGTCCATCTCCTAATGGATATTTGGCATAGCGAGAAACGTTGACGGGTGGAACGGCTGCGAAACGGGCAGAAATGAGTGGCTCTAATCGTGTAGCTAGTGGATCCGTAGGATGAAACAAACTGAAGACTTGTTGACACGGACGAGGAAGTTGCACTGTAAAATTAATATGAATTACATTTTCGAAATAAAACTTATCATATTAAATTCTCAATCAAAACTAAATTTAACTTCTTGAGTTCTTACTATTTTTATCATCAGATTGCATTTTCCGGTGAGCTAGTACGATCCCAAGCGGGGATCCAAACATGAATAAGTCATTCACTTCAAAATCTAATTTAGCATTTCCAGAGTCACTCGTTGAGGAAGATGAACGACGTCTGTCTGCGGGTACGTTTGGCACTGCATGTAAATGATCCAGGTCCACTCCATGGGCTGCGGAAACAGAGAAAAAATTTAAATTAGATTACCGTATATCATACACTAGTAAGGCCACGTATGTATTACTCAAACTGACAGAACTGTCAGATCCATGTACTATAACAGACCCGCATATTAAATATATTTTACGAATTTTTAGCTCTGATATTAATGAAAAATGCTTAAAAGGGTGGCAACCGTTTTATTGTTAAACGCCAAAGACGATTTTTCGATACCTTACAGATGCCGCATCTTATAAACAAGTAGCTTCACTAAGCATATCAGAGGCATATTAGCCAAATGGGATTTTTACTAAAATAAAAATATGCTATCTAATAATTGTAAGTACTGTCTTTTTATAAAATCATTTCGTGTGTTATGGTTATTGCCAAAAGAACCCGTAATAAATTGGATTGCATTGTATAATTTGAAAATACGATTTGTACGTGATTATATTTGTTTGGCTTTGCATTAATTACCTGGACTTGGTGGTATATTTTCATCCTCATTATTTGTACATTGAGCAGAGTTGGAATGTCTTGTGAGAGCATCATAAGCCAAAATAGATCCGATAGAATCTCCAATGAAAGCCACGTGACCACTAAACCCTGTGCCAGCTTCGGACTTTAAAAACTCCTGATAAACTTGATTAGCTGCTCCGACAGCTTTCCCAACAGCATCCCAGTACTCTTGCTGAGACGATGCAAGTAATGGAATTGCGCCAATTGGCACAGACTCATTTGACAAACTCTTCGGGCTACTGTCACCCCCGAGTCCAAATACGGAAAAACTGAACGGACTGAGACTGGTAAAATGGAGACACAAAAACAGAAGGGATTAATCAGCAATGTAGATTTTAGGAGTTCACACCTGGGTCTTCGCCAAAACATATTAACGAACGTCTATCGATATAGGTACATAATATCTAGGTTTCTAAAATTCTGGGTGTGTACATATCATATGATCTACGGGGAAGGGTCCCCTAAATTTAAAATACTGCTGAAATGGGATTTTAATACTCCTACCAAGATATGTGTAACTATTTTTGCCACGAACACCATTGAGCTTGGCCGATAAACTTTGTTCAGAAATTTGTGTCACAAGTAATGTTAAAAGTAACGCCAAGTTCTAATTACTGCTCAGTCTGATTTTCGCCTATTTTTAGTCTATACTGTTTTAATTTCATTAATATCTAATTCTATAGATGGTGAGAAGTATAGTTTATATTTGTTGCTAAAAAATTAATACCTTGACAAAATGCCAAGAGCATCAGTGCAGACAGATGGACATGGAACAAGCTTAATGGCAACATGTCCGAGCATTGATGGATAATGTTGCCGTATCACAGATTCAAACGCGCCTCTAAAAGTTGTTACATCAGATTTCTTCGTAGGAAGATCCATCGTTGCATCCAGAGCACTTCCAGCATGTATAACTAAACAAAGAACTGTGGTTCGACAGGACGAAGACGACCCATGATGACTATTATTGCTACTCCCATGTCCCATGACAGTAGGGGACCCGGGTAAAGAAACTTCAATACTTCCTCTTGTTGTCAAAGCTCGACGTTTACGCTCCAAATCCGTGGTAGCTGAGGTTGCCCGATGGAGATGCGTTTGAGAAAATACGCTGTCATCTGTGCAATCAAAATTAAACTTAATTTGTGCTTAGAAATATAATAAAATTATTACTGTCGCCGTTGAGGAAGTAATGCCCGCGGTAGGGAGCGCAGCGGATGTATTGTGTATTGGCAAAAGAACGTTTTGCACATACGTCACGAGATATTGCAGTCTCACAAAATTTTCTATTATATTTAACATTGCACTACGTCTTACTTTTAGTATCAATATATTATATAATTAGGGTAATAGGATGATAGGTATTACCTATAAACTATGGCATGCAACTTTACAGATTACAGAACTTGCAGATTACATAATATGTACCTCTCTTATTATAGCGTTCTACACTGGTGGACCTTGAAGGTGTTTCTGAGTCTTGTGGTAACAAATCCAAGGAGCTCCATTTTGTTAAGCAAACGGAATCATCCCCATCTACAAGCATAAAAAACTCATTTTTTGAAAGCTAATCTAAGGACATTTTCAAAAAACTTGTTTTGTTCTATTTTTGCAACGAAAAAATCATATCAACCGAATGGTTTAAAAACGCAGGAAAATATCCAAAGTTGAAGAATTCTAGTAAAATTTATAATTACCCAAACAATCAAAAAATTCTTCTTCACTTCCCGAGTCAGAATCCTTCCTCATGAGACCCTCCATTCTCCAAGAAGCGGCAAGAAGCTCTAAACTCTTATTCGAATTTGCACCAGGCGAGCTCAATGAATTTTTTTGTCTATGACTAGCACCATCTTTATTTCTTGTGTCACTCCGACTGGATTTTCGGGGGATATGTGATCCACCTCCATGACCGGAAAAACTACTCAGTGAACTTTTATGACGAGGTGACGGGGATGAATATTTTTGAACGGGAACTGGCGTTTTGTCCCCTTGACTAGTATTGTCCATGTCACTCATGTCACTCACACTAAATTTAATTTTGGCTCCAAGGGATGTTTGTATTGGGGCAACGGGGGTGGTTGGGGTTGAGGTCCTTCTTCCTGGATTTTCCGATGACTGACTTTTTGCTTCAATAGAATTATTGATTGCATTATCCGCAATATTAGACCTCTCGCTATTATTTGCATTTGCACTGCTACTACTCGTGGTCCGACTTATGTTTGAGCTGGATGGGCCGTGGTAGACAAAGGAAGTATTATCTTGCTCCGTACCGCCCATAGATGAACTTGTTGAGGATCTCCGTGCGTGACTCTCTTCATCATCTTCATCATCATCATCTTCATTATGGTTCAAAGCCATTTTTTTCTTCAAAGCCTCTTGCGTGGCCTTCTCGATCTCACGGATATCTTCCATCGTGAGTCCAAACCATTCATCTTGCCAAGCCCAAGCTTGACGATGGGCTCGCAACATTGTTTTTCGCAATGCTATAGTGTCATAATCATGATTTTAGTCATCAGCAATTATTAAATTATTTAAGCAAATTAATAACCAAGAAAATTTAAAGAGTTCATCTAAGCCCGTTGTGTGCCAACGCACGTAATACATATATTATAATTATTGCGAAGTTTTAATCTCTGTTGAAGTTATACTTCATAATTTACAATAATATTACTTTGGCTACAAAATGCGACTCACCGATGTCATGGATGAACTTTTCGATTTTACTCTGCATTCCCCAGTAGTGAAATTCAACTTTACAAAGTTTGTAAGCTGACATGATGGCTTTGCCATTTGGTAGTGGCATTTCTTTTCCCTGTACAACAAAACGAGGTATAAACTGAATTAAAACAACAATGCAGATAAACTGATTAATTATAACGATTACTGTAATTAGATAATTGCTACTAATCAAATTGCTAATTGTTTAGAGCCGCCAAGCTATCCGTATCCCCAAAACTTCTTGGCATAAAACAAAAAAACGTAAACAGACTTTTACACAGACCTTGCATTCATTCCAGTATTCCTCAATCCAATTCTCATCAACTGGACCCCGTCCAGTTTTCTGTGATACATAAACTCGGGGATCTTCTTCACGAACGTAGTCAGCACCATGCAGCTGGTCTCGAACCACGTCAATTACGTCTAGAACAAAAAGCATATACAAATAATTTAATCTAATTAAACTATGATTTAAGCACAGATTGTATATAAGTCTTCGAAGGAAGCGACACTGTAGGATATTCTATTAAATTATAAGCTTAATTCCCTAGCGGGAGGTAATTAACTAAAAACATAATATAACAAAGGGTACCTATTTAGGCACATTAAAACGTTAAGTAGGCTGCAAAATAAGTATTTAGAATTCAGAGCACTTTGTAAATGCATTATGTTACATCTACTGATACAAGCACCTACATAGGTACTTTATTGAATTAGAACATTAGAGCACTCCGCATTTCCAAAAACATGCAATAACAACATATAAGTATAGTTATAAATTATATTACAATTTCCCATACAATTAAATTAGTTAATTCTGTTGCTTAAGCAAAACGTACTAAATTGGGGATTCTACCCTACTTACGACAGAAATCAGTGGTGTTTACGCTGAATCGGTTCTATATATTTTTGTTTGAAAAGAGCATGGGAAAAAAAAATTGGCTAAGAAACATGGTGCAAACGCGCATTTTGCTTCGCTAAAATTAAGTGGGAATTTCGAAAATATAAATTTCCAAGTATAAAAATATGACGCGCCTTTAACTAATCATTAGGAAATTTATACTTTTAAAAATCCAGCGTAATGGCAACTTAATGGCGAGGCAAAATGCCCATCCGCATCATGTTTTTAAGCCAATCTATTTTTTTTGTCATGCTCTTTCCAAAATGAAATATACATGTTTCAATTCGGCGTGACCACGTCTGACCATTCCCTCGTTAGAATTAGATAGAGAATAGGACGTTTTGTTTTTACAAAAGAATGAAAAATATGCTTTAAAAAATGTAGAAGGAATGCAAACAGGATTAAATTAAAAAGCAATATATGAATTGTCAAAATTGCCAGAACTTACCCACTACCCGATTCCGTAATTCAGATCCAGATAATTTGAAAACATTCTCCTGGTGGCCCGCATCCCCACAGTAGTACGTCTCAATTTCGAGAGAAAATCTTTGAACAAAGGGACAGGTGAATCGAGTCTTGGTGTAGGGATACGCATTCCAAGCCATTTCTTCGACAGTCAAAGCGGATTTTGGTAAAAGCCCTTTGAACCATCCAGGTAAATGACTCCCCACATGATAGATTTTGTGAGTGTACTGCCCTTTCCCTCCAGGGCCATCTTCATACGGCTCATTCACTAGAATCTCTACCCCACTCCCAGCACCTTTGGATTCTTCACGACTTTTTTTCTGGGGGAAAGACAGAAAAATCATTATTAATTACAAGCCCTTACAATTGGTATTACATGCTTAAATATTATCGTCTTATAAGAATGAAAACGCGAATTTTTAATTCCACCAATACCTTTGCTTTATCACTAGAAGCGGCAAAAACGTGAGTTAAGTTTAACAATATTATACAATTAAAAATATTTATCACTCACCGATATCATATACAGTTGAGCAATGCGATATTCCTCCACGGAGAGAGGTAAGGGAATCCGGTATTCTTTTATAAGCATTTTGGTTTATTATATAGTATTTAATATTTGTTTCAATTAGGATAGATAATTTTATATTATTTTCATACTTACTTAAGAAGTATAGGTACATACAAACAACATTGTTACATAATATATTTTCACATTTAACATCTCAATATATTTAGCTTGTTTATAGTTGCTTTATTTATTTACTTATTTAAAATTGTATTTTAATAAATTATTCTACTATGACTGTCAGTAAATGTAGTATATATATCTGCAGTATTGCATTTTAATCTTGGCAAAATCAAAATGTCACTTTTAACTGCGTAAAAACTGACATTGATTTTTTTATTGAAGTTTCACAGTGAATTCCAGTTAGCACGAAAAGTTAATAATTATATTTCGGTTTTTTATATGTATATATATTATATGTGTATAGTAGCATCGTATGCTTGGCATATATTTTTTGATCGTTCTATATGGTACTCAAGTTCAAAAATGAATTGAAAATTTTTGATTTGTTTCGCAATCTACCTATCATTTAAATGTATTTTATTTCATTCTCAAGCTTGCCTTGCCTTGACACTAACAACGTAGCAAGCTCATAAGTGTTTGTTTCCTGCGTAAACTCCGACTCCGGCTCAACTTTCCTGTTAATTGCTTTTGAAATTTCATTTTCAGTTCATGTAAAGCCCAAGGATGAGTATCATTATTAACGAGCACAATTATTCAGCATCATTTAGTACTTAATACGCCCATCGCATATAGTCTGGCTCGGAAAATGGATTACATTTTATCGGCTTCGTGGCTTTTACTTAGGCTTATTTGCTTTTTGTAAGTATGACGGTACTTATATAGAGTTCTATACTTTGGTAGTAAGTAATTTAGTAGCTAATCAGCTAGTCTGTTTTTATTTCACTGGATTTATTTTGTTAATTTCTTTATTATCATAATATATCAGTATTTATCAGCAAACTTCCTCAATTACCGCATATTCCTCAATTTTGCTCAACTGATTACTGTAGTCTCCTCCGTTTCTTCCGCTTGTTGATGCAGCTATAATGGGCCAAGTGGAATTTTAACTGTCTGTTGACTGTGGCTTCTGAAAATATAAGAATTTAAAAAAAAACGAAATAATTAGAAAACATTGTTTACGCTTTCAGAACTTCAACTTATACCAATATTGAAGCGGTAATGCTCAACATTGCAGGCAATTTTGGCAGCATTATGCAAAACCAAGTATTACATATTTTCTATTCATGTAGAGTTTAATGCATGGCAATAATTTGCAATTTTTAAAACAATGTTATTAGTACGTTTTGAAATTTTGGAATGTACAAAAATGTATAACATTAATAATTTATAACTATATAATTATTATTATATCAGGTCTCTTCGAGCTCTTTTTAGTCGACACAAAAAGGCTTACAAAAATATGCAAATTGAAAATTTTGTATGGTAATAAAACCACCAGTTAAAATAGAATATACATTACGTAATAAAATTACATCTTACAGCCAGTGTAGTGAATATTGTACATCGTCATTTTGAATTGAAAATGAAATGAACCCTTTTCGAAAAGACACAACTTGTTACTTGTTGTAACTTTAGGTAGGGAGGTATAGGTACATGTTATAGAAAGTGGCCTATAGGTACATAAATGTATACTCGCCATCGCGACATTGTACACTGAAGAGCAATTTTTGAAAATTTGCCATTATGACTA
>JAQFZE010003208.1:0-12978 GCA_034695245.1 Dicyrtomina saundersi | reverse complement strand
TTTCAATCTTTAAATAATTCTAGCTCATAACAAAACAATAAATTCCAAAATTTTCGTTCGAGGTTTCCTAGATATTGACCATGAGATGTGAGAAAAAATATAACTTAACCTGTCCCACGTCCCTACTGCCGTATCTTAGAGCGCAAATATGTTATGTCTCCCCCTTAAGTTTATCTAAGCGAGTGCAGGGAAATATGTAGGGGTTGCTCAAGACAGGATGGACTTATGTCAATCCTGGATCATAAAGGTTCATGGAAGAGATAAAAAATCAGAATAATTACTTGTTGTGACAAATGCATTCCAGTTTGAATATATTATCACATCTAAAATTCTTAACATCTTATTCAAATTCAGTAATTTTACATAGAATATCTTTATTGAACTCGATGGAATATGAGAAACAATATACATTGCTAAATAGTAAATATTCTAGTCTATTGATAATGACAGTCATGGCGGAATTAGGAAGGGGAAAAATTAGATTGCAATCCCAGGTGATGTATTATTCGCACGCTGTTGTTGTTGTTATTCCTAATGTTTTTATTGTGTATGTTAACTCTACCGCCCTTCCCAATACAATCAGATCAGTTTATACTCTCGCACCTACTAACTGTTGATAATGTCAAATATCTTTTTCTTAAATCATTGATTGCCACTATAGTTGCCATATTATATTGCCACAATGGTTAGTGACAAAGTTTCCTTGGAGGATTCACTGGCTGGCACCTGTATGTATGATACGGAAGAGTAGAATATTTACTTCATTGTAGTCTATTTACCTTGTTAATTTTTGTGAATGCTAGATTGGTCTCATTCATTCGTTGCAACTATATCTAACCTTTCTGATGAGTTGTCCGGTGAAGATAGAAAACTTCGCAAAAAGGCATCGGACTTGATAAAGCATGAAATCGACTATTGTATGCACTTGAATGTCCCTGCAATTCTGGTGGAGCCCGACCCTAAATGCATTGCAAATATGGCAGAAATTGTGAATGGAAAGTTGCAGGAATTTTTAAACTCGGTAAGTTTAATTTAATTTATTGCCTAATTTCAAAGCATTAAATTCAGAAAGTGTCAAACCAAAAGGAAATTAAATTATGTAAGTACACCGTATTCTTGTCAAGCCTACCTTGAAGTTAGATATTAACATGCGTAACATAACGTGTCGCATTTGGTAGTTAACGTATGGTAGACTATTAATTATTGCTTGATATTTTTTATTGTTTTTGAGCCTGTGGTATGTAACCTAGGCCTAATGTGTATTATTATTGACAGATTTGGGTCCAAATTCCGATGATCGTCAAACCTGGAGAATTCTATCCGAATCCTTGGATTGAAAATGCTCAACGTTTGGAGGAAGATGGAGAGTCACCGAGTGGTTGGTACACGTAAGTATTTTCGGGGCTCGTTTGGGTTACATTTTGGTGTTCAAGCTTAAAAGTTTGCGCTATTACAACATGATTGTTTAAATGACACTCTTTTTTTCTGTATGTAGGTGGTCTGCTTTTCATGCTGAGTGTAACTTCGAGAAAACAGTAGGAGTTGCTCTAGAAATGTCAATTGACATTCCTAGTGATATTGAAGTGAAAAGATGGCTTGGTGAACCGATTAAATGCGTTATCATTCCAACAGGCAAGGCTAGATTAAATTTCAAAATTTGCATTTATTTTTATTAGCTACCCCGCTATTGCAAAAAAACATTGTGGAAAGGACTTGTTTTTTAACAGTATTGTTCTAGTATATGCGGAATTCGTTTATATTTGCATTAAAATATAATACCGTAAAACCTCCAATACAACCCCGGGGTTGTATTAACTCAACTCAGTTCTGATACCCGGGTTCTATTAGAGGCGGGGTTCTATTCTTTAATTGAGTAGATACTAAGTGCACAAAAGTTGTACCTAATTAATAATAATAGAACGTTAATAATCAGTTTGTTCAAAAATCAAGGGTTACATTTTTATTTCCTGACAAGTATTAATGTTTTACATAAATGCATCAGAAAATCAGAATCAATATCAATCAAAATCTCATTTTCTTCAAGCTCGTTTTCAATTTTGCATTATCTTCTAATACAACCCCAGGGCTATATTAGAACACACAACGTTGAGAACGCAAACTTTAACTTCCAATACAACCCCGGGGTTCTATTGGAGGCGGGGTTTTATTAACATTTCTATAATTTTTGACCCGGGTTATATTAGAGGCGGAGTGCTATTGGAGGCGGGCTTTTATTGGAAGTTTTACGGTATGACTTGATTTCCAAAGCCTGTCTATAATAATTGACTCCATTTTGCAATATTAGATGTCTTCGTTCGAAACCATAAAGGGTATCCAGTACTAACCAAACTTCACCAGCAGTTATTGAATAAATTGCTTGCAATAACGACGCAAGTACTTATTAAACCCAACGGACCGGTTGTAGAAGAGCACAAGTTTTACAAGCAGTATATTGATTTTACATACAAAAAATACGTAAGCTATAAGACGCGTACTTTTGGTTATTATACATACTTCGTATTTGTAGGTTAGTATATGTTACATTTCAATTGCTGCCAATTATACAGCCATTATTCATACTTTTTTTCCATAAATTTAATCATAGGATGAAGACAACGTGGAAGATGCTTGGATGGTCGGCTACGATGACTTTTTGCAATCTCCGCTGCAACCTCTAATGAACAATTTGGAATCTCATACGTATGAAGTTTTTGAGAAGGACCCTATAAAATACGTTTTGTATGAGCAGGCTATTGCAGCTGCCATATTATCTAAACAACCGGAACCAACTTCAGAAAAACTGTATGAAATAAATTCTACTTATCATTAGTTTTTTTATTATCGAGTGTTATTAAAGTACAAAATATCTAGTGGATTAACTGTACATATATAAAATCTTACATCTAGAGTTGTCATGGTAGTTGGGGCTGGGCGAGGACCCATTGTGAAGTGTGCAATACTTGCATCTAAGAAAACTTGTCGACCAATTAATTTATTCGCTCTCGAAAAGAATAGAAATGCCGTAAACACCTTGCTGCATTTACAACGTACCTTATGGAAGGAATGGGATTTTAATGTGACTGTTGTGCATTCTGATATGAGAAAATGGAAACCAAATGTCAAAGCAGATATTATGGTGTCGGAACTTTTGGGATCATTTGGCGATAACGAACTTTCTCCGGAATGCCTTGATGGAGCACAACATTTTCTGCAAGGTAAAATGTTGTGACTGCTTGCATATTTTTCTGTTATTATTGTTTAATGTATATAAACTTAGAAAATTATAAAGCCTTTTAATTAACAGATGATGGAATAATGATACCACAAAGCTACACGTCTTATGTCCACCCTATAATGTCTTCGAAGCTACATGCAGAGGTTAAAACCTACCCCGAAAAAAATTCTAAGACTGATGCTGCCCACTTCCAAACACCATATGTTGTTCACATGAAGAATAAATTTGATATTGCTGAGCCGCAAAAGTTATTCGAATATAAACATCCGAATGCGGGTACTTAAATATCTCTATCTCATTAAGAAATATCGTTGTTTGATGTTTCGATGTTACTCACGTCTTTATTTTTTTATTAGTACCAAATGATACGAATGATCGGTGCAAGCAGCTGGATTTCGTTTCAAATTCGGACTGTGTTCTGAGTGGATTCGCTGGATATTTCGAATCTGAACTTTTCGGAGGAATCTTGATGAGTATTCTTCCATCCACTTATACTCAAGGAATGTTTAGCTGGTTTCCAATTTATTTTCCTATTAAAGTGAGTGACACATTTCAATTGTAGGGATTTAATTAGTCTTTAGTTAAAATTAATTAATAAATCTACGAAAATAAAATGTAATGTTGCTGTACTTTTGCTTGCAGAGCCCGATTAAGATTAAGAAAGATGACACCGTAAGTTTACGTTTTCGCCGTTGCAGCTCTGATAGGTCCGTTTGGTATGAATGGGGAGTTATCAGTCCCACCATCGTCTCCACTCACAATTTAAACGGTTGCGCGTATGAAATCGGCTTATAGATAGGTGTGTCGACTTTGTCGTAGACTCGGTACAAGCTTAATTATTGCTAAATATTAGATTGTATTTGTGTTGGAGGAAATATTTTTGCGAGGGTTGCAGGTGTTGTTAGGAAATTGTATACATACTAGTACAGTATCCTTTCTCTCTTATTGGAACTAACTGGGAACAGGACCCATCTGGATAATTGAGGGATTTTATTATAAGCAATAATCAAGTCATAAAAAAATTAGTGGACAGTGTATATATATTATTTGTAACTATAAGTCTAAACAGAGAATGAGGCATTTCGCGAAATAATTTGTTTTGAGAAGTCCGAGCTACATACTTTACATACTTGGCAAGTTGGACTTCAAATCGAAAAGAGTAATTTTTCTACCTGTTTATACTATGTTTTGTTCATATTTTGAAAAATTGATTGATTTTTGTGGTTTCTCCAAATTTATGTTCATATGATACAGGCTCGGTTGAATGTTACCGTATTCTTATTTTGGTACTCTGGTTTGTTAGATACTGCTGTATTGTTATGTATGATTTTATCACTAGCATTTTAAGTTGTTTAAGCACGGAATTTATTGTTTTCGGTTGCTATCGATTGATAATTTTTAGGCACTTTTATTAGATAGTATTCTTAATTTACTTCGTGTCATTCAGCTCGAAGGCGCGGTTTCAGTTGGAGATGTTTCTTATTTGTGCGGCAATTTAAATTCGAATCAAACAGCTCCAGTGCAGCCTATGCGGGGTTTAGGTCTTTATGTTTAACAAAGACGCGCAAAAAAATTGAAAATTATCCAGTAGATATAATTGTAGATATTAATATCCCGTATATATTAAGGGACATTTACTCCTTGCTAGATTAGTAGGAACATTCGAACGTGATGCATGAAATGATTTCCGACAAAATAAGTTCAAATGCACATTCAAGGAGGTATTCGTGTTTTTGTTACTATTATTTTTATTATGCTCATTTAAGCTTTCTTTTAGTTAAGTTATGTATCACATTTCTACGTAGATTTACTACTTAATATTTGTGGATGTATCATATAATATAGCTACAACATTATTACATTTAAGAGTTTAAGAATTATATTAGAGCTATTTCCGAGATTTAATGCGAATAAGATGTGATATGTTTCTTTGAAGGCGGTGAATGAGGGCTGGGATGACGCATTATTAATTTTCAGTTCCTGTTTTTTAAGTACTTAATTTAAGTTGTTTTTAGTCAGTGACGTTTTTGTTTTGTTTAACGCTGAACTCATGACCATGACGCATACCCAAAGCTGATTACGATTTCATTATTAGTTTGCTAACTTAAGAATTAGGAACTACCCGCAGTTGAATGTAAAACTAAAGGTGCTGTCCATTTTTGTTATCGAACATCAAAAGACTATACAGAGATTTCCCGCTCAAGTCAACCCCGTTTCGTTTGTGAACAGGAAATGAATGTAAACGTTGCAGAAAAAATCAACCACTAAATGTCAATATATTGGGAGTTGTAAGATTCCAAAAGTAGAATTATTCCCATTCATTAGAATTATATATGTATGAGTTGTTAATTCAACCGACCTCTTTGACATGTTAACAACATTGTAATTTCAACGAAAAATAATCAGGAGCGGATACAGCAGTTGCTAGAAATATCTCCTATCCATCAGAAAATGCATGTAAATGTAATAGTACGCTTTGTATTCGAAATCAGAATGTAACCAATGCAAGCTGAAACTATTTCCATTCCCTCAATATTATGGCAAGTTGTAGTTTTATGTAATTAATTAATAATTACCTTTTAAAGAATTTACATTCGTATCAGGAATATAAGGCGTATAGAAAATATAACAACTTGGAAGTTATCTGTTAGATTTTCATTCTCTTTTAAGGCGGTTTAAATGTTACTGATAGTGAGTTGATTTATCCTCGGTGGTAGGTTCCATTTTCCAGATAATATGCGTCAGTCGAAACATAAATCTGATTGATATCGAATAACAACTTATATCTACTTGTGCCATACCTCCAACCGGAACCAGAAATTGCTATTACTTCCTTTCTAATGTACATGTATAGTTAAATATCTATTCCCCAACTTCATGCTGAGATTTCATGCTGTTGACACACCCTGCTTCTGTGTAAATGGTAGTACAGTCCAAAATTAATGTTAGCGCTTTGTCCATCTATCTGTCTTACAATTTAACAAATTATTCGCATATTCTCAAAATTACTAAATGACCCGTTGTAGGCTAGCTTATGAAAGTTCAAAACAATGATTACTATAGATTTGTGCCATTTTTTGTGTTTAGCTGTAAGCAACTGAGAGTGGAGCGTTTACTACATAATATTATCAATAATGTACAGAGCTCATAAAAATAGTTTGAAGGCCTGTCACTTCCCAAGTGTGTGAGATGACACAGTTTTCAGAAGCTGAATTTCAGATCAATAAAATACTCCGAAGCTATTAAAAATTTGATCTTGAAGCAACCAAAACTTAGAAATTAACGAATAAATGCAATTTACAGTTACCTAATAATTGATAACTTTGAACTGGAAGGACCAGCCAGTTTAGTCATTAGCAATTCATAAGTATAATTGCATTATATTATGTATATATACAAGAATTCAAGTTCAGATTTCAAAATACGGGGACAATCATTCGTGTTTTCACAGAACATCGAGTCATTTTAATGAAACATACAGTGTTTGAAAAATAGTTATGCAGATAGCTAGTTAAAACTGTTCCTGAACAAGGTTCTTATATCTCACTGACAAAAAGTGATTAAATATTTTGAAAAGTATTCGGGGGACAGGCACACAAGAACTAATTTATTTTTTATACAAATTGAACCCCACCATAAAACAAAAATATGTATAAAGATTTGAACTCGGCTTATTTTACTAAAAGTAACGGAGAGCTGTAGAGCCATAGCATTTAAAATTATTCCTCAAGCACTACTCACATTATATGTTGTTATGCCTGTATCCATCCGAAAAAAAATATAATCATGTGCCAAATACGGAAATTCAGATAACGGCGTAAAAACTCAATACATATAAGTACTACATTAGCATAAAAGTACCAACATTTATACTTTATTACTTGGACGAAACCAAGAAACAGAAGAATTGTACTCTTCAGCAATGACCCTAATCTAAAAGCTAAAAGATTCTCCTTTTCGGATTGTGAAATTTTCATCCGAAGTTGTCATAAATAATTATGCATAACTACTACAGTAGCATTAAGCATTTCATTGTGCAGAATGTTCACAGCTTCACTAGTAAGCACCTTCCAGTAACGAGGACTGTCAACATTGAATATGGACCACCATGAAGCAATGAAGGTCCATTTACCTGATTAATGCGTCAATGCCGATACATAAGCAATATATTTTTACAATAAAGTTTGCACAATTATAATACTACCTGCTTTAGAAGTCGTGAGTTCAAATTATCAACTAATAAAGATGTGTAACACAAACATATATCTAACGATAAGTGATGTTACCCTCTTGAGCATTAGGTACACGCTAAATTTACAACTATCGTTTACTTAGACTATTTAAGCCTTTGGCTTATTATCTAGCAGTAACTGTATTACAGATTCATCAGCTAGCGTTGACGTATCTCCAAAACTAGCGTCTCCAGCCGCAATCTTTCTTAATATACGTCGCATAATTTTTCCTGATCGCGTTTTAGGCAGTGCAGGAGCCAGCTGAATAACTTCCGGAGTTGCGAATGCGCCTATCTTCTCTCGCACTGCAATTTGGAATGAGAAAAAATTGACAAATTAAAAAAAAACAACATCGACGTGCTTTTAAGTCATCTACTCAAATCTACTGTTAAACCTTACCTTTGACTTTTAACTCAGCAATCAACTTGTCGTTAAAATCACAACCATCTGTTAGAGTGACAAAACAATACAGAGCTTCACCTTTAACTTCATGATTAACGGCTACAGCTGCAGATTCAGATACACCTAGCAAGGGGATGATAGTCAAAATTGAAGGTTACACAAATTCGAGAACAATAGTAATAAAAATACAGGAATTTTATATTTAAAAAAAAGTAATTATCACTTGCTTTTATGTTCAATTAGTGCTGACTCAACCTGGGCGGTGCTGAGTAAATGGCCAGAAACATTTAGCATATCATCCACACGACCAGTGATCCATATATAACCGTCTGAATCTCTTTTTGCTCCTACAGTCAACAGTTTGAAATATAATGAATTTGCATGTGCTTACTGTATCAACAGTATTATTTAAACAGCTCGACGTTCGACCCAAAAATATCGTATAACCCAAGAAAATGCTCAATAATATTTTTATTCTCACCGTCTCCTGTGCAGTAATACCCAGGGAATTTGGAAAAATAAGTGGCCTCGAATCTTGGATGGTCGTTATATACGGTTCTCATTATGCCTGGCCAAGGCTGCTTGAAAACAAGATAGCCTTCTCCAGGTCCTTCAATGAGTTCTCCTTCTTCAGTGAGTAGTGCGGGTATCACACCGAAAAATGGAAACGTCTGAAATTAAAAAAAGAAGACTTAAAGAATTGATTTCATTTTACTCATGTTCAAACTAACGCCGTACAAAAAAGAGACTCACCGCTGAGCCAGGTTTCGCAGGAGTTGCACCTGGAAGTGGCGTGATTACATGTCCACCTGTTTCAGTTTGCCAGAACGTATCAACAATAGAACATTTTGAGCTACCAACTTCTCTGTGGTACCACAACCATGCTTCCGGATTTATTGGCTCACCTAAAATCGTAAACAAAAAACCTTCTAATTATTTTATGGAACACAACAATATTATAATTTATAACAAAAGTAACGTAAATTATTTATACAGGTAGAAATTATATATAATGTGTTTTTTTATCGAATACGTCAGACGTCAAGAACCATTTGTCGTACTTACCAACACTGCCAAGGATTTTTAAAGAACTCAAATCATGCCTAATGAATAATTAGAATAATCATTGTAAATAATAAAATCTTTCATTTGCTCCTTATTAGGAATTTTGATATAGATGGTACTGCTTGTAGCAAGAGTAAACATTTTCGTTTATGATTTCAAACATTTTTTTAGAAGATTGAATACAAAAATAGTTAATTAAAAAAACACACTTTTTGATTGGATCCGATCCGAATTTCATAAGAGATCGAATAGCTGTTGGTGCTGTATAGAACTGGGTCACTTTATATTTTTCAACGATTGCCCAAAATCTGGAATTATCTGGGTAGAACGGAGTACCTTCAAACTGAAATTAAAAATAAAAGTTAATAACATGTAAGCCTTTAAAAAATTGTTGAAAGGACTTGAATAAATTAGGAGCCTCCGAACATCCAGAAACTTACAAGTACAGATGTTGCGCCATTTGCTAAAGGGCCATAAACAACGTACGTATGACCAGTGATCCAGCCCACGTCAGCTGTACACCAATAAATATCACCCGGATGATAATCAAAAACATACTTGAACGTAGTTGCCGCATATAGCATGTATCCTGTCGTTGAATGAACAACGCCTTTAGGTTTACCGGTAGAACCACTAAAAAGAATATACAATTAGTTAAAGTTTAACAAAAAATGTACGAATTTTCTACCTCATGGTACACCATAAGGACTTCAAATAAGTCAAACTCGAATTTATTGGATGCCTTAACGTTAGAATCAAGTTGTAATGTATAATAAAAATATAGTAAATTATAAGCATACCTAGTGTACAACATGAAAAGAGGGTCTTCAGAATCAACCCATGTTGGAGTGCAAGTATCCGATTCCTTTTCTATAAGCTGACTGTAATATTTGTCTCTGGGGGACGAAAATGGAGCCTAAAACAATTATTCTAAATCATCTAACTGAATTCGATATAATTGAATAAAGTCACAAGACACCTCACCGTCTCGAAATTCGACAAATAATTCAAGTAATCAGAAAGGGCAAACGCTAAGACTAACCTTGTAATCATACTGTTTTCTTTTTGCTGGAGATCCCGTCGAATCCTTTTTAGCTTGAGAAAGACGGGATAAATGTTGGACAATTATGCAATGTTCAACTTCAAAATTACTTGCTTTGCACTTTTCTAGAGCCTAAGCCAAATTGTAAACACCAAAAAGTAATTTCAAAATTCAGATACTTTAGATTCAAATGTTAAAAGATTCAATAATTTTCTAATTTATGCACCTGATCACTGATTTCCTTTAAATGAATAATTTTGTCTCCTCTCCATGCCCCATCTGTTGTAATCACAACAGTTGCCTTTGCATCCAATATACGCTCAGCAAGCGATTCGGCTGAGTAACCTCCAAACTAGTAAAATCCAAAAGCAAAACACAGTTTAAATTTTACAGTCTGTTATGTTTAATGATAATGTTATGTTTCTTCCACTAAACTTTCTGATGAAAACTTAAATTACTTAATACAACTTACGACAACGGAATGTATGGCTCCGATACGAGCAGACGCTAATATCGCCACCGTAGCCTCAAGTATCATAGGCATATAAATTGCAACCCGATCTCCTTTTTTGACTCCAAGAGATTTCAGGACATTTGCAAATTTACAAACTTCTTTTCTTAGATCTTCGTAATTTATGCTCGAACAGTCATCAGGGTCATTTCCTTCCCTGAAAATATTCCAATTAGTTAAACAGTTCTCATGTAGTGACACTGACACCTAAAAGCATCCAGTCCGCAGGGAAGAATTTTTTCTAAGCTAAAATAAATTACGGTCGATTAGAGCACCCATCCACAAATGTATGACATAGGAAAATTACACAAGTTAATTACCAATAATACGCTATGGTCTTCCCCTTCCCATTTTCAATATTCCTATCTAAAACATTGTAGCAAATGTTTGTCTTTGCGCCCTTTAACCAATTAATGTTTATAGGGCCTTTCTCCAATTCAAAATTGTATTCAACAAAAGGAACGCCGTCTGGTTGTTTTTCTTCAAAGTGAAATTCATCAGCTATCGCTTTCCAAAAAATTTCCGGCTGCTCCACAGAAATTTTATGTTTTGCTTGATAATCGTCCATGGATTTTACAAAAGCAGCATCAGAAATATTCTTCAGTGGTTTGAATACCTAAAACATATAAAAATAAATGCTCAATAAATAGTATACACAATCATTTGATGTGAAACAAAATGTGTTTCAACAATCCCGAAATGCGTAAAACGTTTTTAATGATAAGCACAACTTATAAATTGCTACATTCTATATTAGCTCAAAAAAACCAACCAGGTCATCGTGGGATTCCCCGCTGCCGTTTTTGACAACCGAATTTCCATCATTTTCCGTCTTCTCGGGAGCCATGTTGATGACGCTAAATCAGTAAAAACGAAACGCAACTTTTATTTCAACATGTTCAAGTATACGGAACTTACTGGATTTACCATTAGTCAATACAGCAATGTTCAATGATCATGCAAGTCATTTCATTAATTGAACTCATATTTATTTAAGGCTAAGGTGCAAGGAAATAATAATTATTATTCATGATTTACGTTGTTAGAGATTTCGCTTTAGAGAATGAAACTGGAATTTAATCAACCACCCAGGAGGGGAAATGGTCGAAGTAGAGGTTCTAATTTGTTGAGATGTAGCACGGCCTGGCGGGTCTGGCCCTCCTGGGGAAAAAAATAAAGATCCAAAAATAAAGCAAAAGTATAATTCTACCGTTTCTGTGACCAAAGTTATGACGCGCGTCTGCACATACAACTTGGAGAATTCAGTGTAAGTAAGTGTAAGTGGATGATACTGAAATAACTACTAATAAGTAACAACTATTTGCAGCGCTAATGATTCATTGGGTTTTTTGGGTATGTAACTTAATTCGTTGCATAAACGTTTTTTGCAAGAGATATTTCTAATGTTACGAATATCAAGCATGAGAAATTGATTTTAAAGGGAACGTTACCCCTTCCCAGAAAAAATAAAAGTATAATGTTATTGGTTATAATAATCATTATAATGCTCTAAAAAGTTTTATTATATTATGCTATTCAAGATGTCAAAAACAAATAACACTTTACAATTAAAATATTTTTGCCCCTGGTATTTCGAATTTTCAGTTTGCTACATTTTAAGTATTTTTAGCAAAAACATTGATATATAACCTAAATACAACATCTGAACATATAAATCGTATTATTGTTGGTGAACACTGAACACTTTCTTTTACTAGTTTCTGTTTAATGTAACTATTTATCATTTGAGCATAATAATGTTTTGGTGTAACTAACACCGCTGGAGACGGATGATAGATAAATTATTATTACATAAGGTGATACAAAATTATTACTGCTTGACCTTGCCAATGCAATGGTAACAAGTTATTAAAGAAATGGCAATTGGCAACTGCGGCAGACGGATGGCGTAGACAGAAGGCAGTTACTGATTAAATCATGCCATTTAATAATAGTGCCATAGTTAAGTAGTGAGTAAAAGGAGCACAGATAAATGTGGTTAATGTGAACTTCAACTCAAATTTTAAACCGTCTATTTACTAAAATGTTCAGCTGACTTTAATAGAATGATAATAATTGTAATTACCAAGTTATATATACTTAAGTACGAGTTCCTCTGCCTACTTTTGTATCTCTTACACTAAAATCAATAGTTTAGGAGGCAGTCGTCACTCGTCACTAGCACAAGTACATACTATTATTCAGTTTCCACTCCACAATACAGTACACACACCGTGCTAATAGGTAGGGAACATTCTCGGTCGGACACACACCACGACACTACCTCTCCCGACTTCCACTCACTACTGACGACTACTCCTCACGTTAATAATAAAAGCCGCAAAAGAACCCAATCCACTTCAATCCAGAGTTTCTACAACAGGCAGTGCTATGTTGTAGTAGTATCTCACTGCAATTTCCAATTTCCAATTTCCAATATACCTCGCTAGTCCCTAGAGGGAGCGTCCGTCAATGACGTAAAGATTTAGGG
>JAQFZE010003207.1:0-12981 GCA_034695245.1 Dicyrtomina saundersi | reverse complement strand
ATGATGTTTTGCCAATGCTTATTTATATTTGAAATTTCCACTCGTGAGCGATATAGGGGCAAGGGGACACAGGGTGCGCGGCTACTCTGGGGCAGTTTTCTCAACACATTTGCTACAGGCATTCGACACAGGGCAGTTGCAAAACTGGCGGTTACCACAGGGCAGTTGACTCTGGACTGTCGGCACCAGGTAGTTTTCACAACGCAGTTGTCTTATGGCAATTGCCATCAGGCAGTTTCAGGTATGGATACCATTTATATGTGTCCCATTTATATATACCTATAACCCAGTGCAATAGACTGTAAATATCTGATAAATATTTAACTGTGGAGCATGAAGCATATATCAAATCCACGATGTGAGCGATCCCACAGAAACTGAGCTCCACTATGAGGGAAGATTATATACTAAAATACATATGTAAATCCTGCAATGTTTATAATTGGTGACTTCAGTACATAGGTATATGGCCATTATCTAATGAACTACACGAAATTGTACGAACATGTTGACTTTCCTACCATTTTCCCCATCAGCTAATCATCCTCAACCACTTGACTTATAGTTTACCTAAAAATTTCAAAACTTCACTTGAAACAAATTCCAATTCTTCTATTATAAATACTATTTATGAGATATTTGAATAATTATTTTAAAATAATTAATACGTTAAGAGTCATTATTATTATAAGAATATTAATTTAAAAAGATTTATATGGATTTGGTTATTTTGTTTAGGACAAGGTTTATTTATTTATTTAATTATTTTGGGAATATTATTTATTTCATTTATGGAGACTCTGGGTGATATGCGAGCGTGCATATCTAAAGGGGAGAGAGGAGTGTTAAGTATAGCGATGTACTCATCGCTAAGAAATAATTAATATAAGACTTTAGGTTAATCGTTATGATGTAATCAATAAGTTTATGTAATAAGATTTATTAATTTATCAATGACATGTGATGTTGCAATAGGAAATGATTATAAAATCATCAAGTAATACTTAAGAATAGAGGTTTATTTGCAAGTCATTCTTGTTTTGGAATCGATGACTCACAATTAATAACAATGATTTGCAATTATGAATTGAGATTTGGACTCTGTCCACAGGGAAAGAGACACTTCTCTACCAGACACCAAACTACAGCATTCACCATTACATTCTCTTGTATAGTTAGCTAGTATTTCAATACAAGTAAATTGTACATTAAAATTAACTTGTTAAATTAATTTGTTACTCAACATCTGTCAAACCTCTTTAACCAACATTTATTTACTTGCATCTTCTCACATACAAATCCATAAACTCAACATGATGGCCGAGGTGTAACAATCTATTAGTATTACAGTTTTCAACGGTACTGTTATAAAAGAAAACATTACAAAAACATTTTGTCAATTTAAAAATGTTAATAAGGATAAATTTGTAAAACTAATCTTGTCATGAATTTGGATTAAATATTATACGTGTAATATGAAATTCTGAATAATTATTTTATAAATGCATGCAATGTTGCATAAAATTGAACCTCTTAAAATTTTGTGGTATAGTAAAGGACTGCAGTATAAAAACAAAATATTTAGCAATATTAAGCCAAAAATTAATAACATAGATTAGTAGTAGGTGGGTCACTTTGGCCCGGATTTTTGCCTGATTTCTAAACCAGATATAAACACCTCTAATAACAGTAAAATTGTGCTGTAATGTCACTGTTATACTTATTTTTGCACTGTTTTAGAAACAGTGTATAAATAATATTCACGTAGTGATATTGTTTGAACAAACAGTACACACGCGTGTAAACCTACAGAATTCTACAAATATTACGGACCTGTGGTCCTCAAGGGGCTTTGCCCTGCTTTTTATTTTACTTATAAATTAATTTCTTATAAAATAGAAATGGAAAACCGTAACTATGCTAAATTGGGTGTGTAAATTGGGGAAACATACTCTATTTCAGGATGTAAAATAGTATATTTTGATCAATTTAAAATAGATCAAGTTAAATTGCATATAATTAATAATGCTACAACTAGTAAAAACATTTAATTACCAGCTTGTTGTAATAAAATGCTAAGAAAGCTATTAGAAAAAAATGTTGTTAGATATTTAACATATAACGGTATGAAACCTAGCAAACTGTATCAATATCACGATATTAGTATTACTGAGAAAGAGCTTATTCCTCTTGAATAATACATTAAAAGCATTTTTTTCATTTTAAAACAGAAAAACCCCAAAATCCTCAAAAAATGTCAATACCTGGGCTTTTGTGTGGGTTATTTGCTTGTTAATGACATGCTACAAAATAATCAAATGCGTGCACGTTTAAATTTTAAAAATTCGCCACTAAAACGCCCTAAAATCCAAAAACACTGAAAACCCCGAAAAACACGACTAGTTACCCGGGTGTTTTATTTTAAACTGAGGCATTTTATAGAATTAACAATTGTATAATATATGCTAGCTTAAATTTTTAAGTTTAGATAATAATGACCCTGTTATCTCTATTAAACCGAAGAATTCTATAAATACCCGGGCAGTACATATTGTAATAGTATAATATTTTTGAGCATATTTAATCACCCAATAAACCATATTACAGTATTGAAAATCATATAATGGCATTTCAATAATTAAATGTTTAACTGTAAGCCATAGTTTAGTAAAGCCATAGGGCTATTATTCATTGAAATCATGGCTTGGTTTTCACGTACCAAGTTTTAAAAATATGCCAATGAATAATTATAGCTTCGAATAAATGAATATAGTTTTAAATGAATGAATACATCTCTAATGGTAAAGTCATTTGTGATTGAGAAGTCTGCTTTTTAAGTCTTTGCTGTGAATTGCTTGTGAAAATGAAATTGAACAATTAAAAATTCTACAAATGTTTTGAAAAGTACACGTGAACTGCTTATCTTCTCTATCTCATAAGAGTCAAGTTTTAACATCAGCTTTAAAAGGTGAGTAAATATTTAAACTATAATGTAGAAATATTAATTATTATATTATTATTGTAAATTGAAAGATTATGGATAGTATGTGTTTGCTAGGAATTTGTTTTTTTGAACTAATTATTTAATAAATTTATCAAAATTTTGCTTGCTCATGTGATGTTGATATTATCCTAATAATTTTCAACAGCTTGATGTGTAGTAATGAAAAAAAACATGAGGCTGTCCCGATTCGACCGCAGTCCATACAGGGGTGACCGACCTCGAATTCATTTCTTGTACTGTGCTATCACACAGGCTTTGCATTTACAACATTAGTTGGGCCTATGTGTACTGGAAAAACAGTCTGAAAGAGTTTTTAAACTAATAACTATTTACTACGTATTTAATTTTAAGTTCAACTTATAAGTTACTGTCATTTGCAATTAATTGATTACTGTAAAAATAATTTCTGTTTTAGACGTTATTACATGCAGCTTACAGTAATTTCAATTAATATTAGTTTTAATCATTTACTTAATATATAGGTAATACTTTTATTTGATTTAACTAACTTTAAACTTATAACGTTTGAAGCTAGCCTGAATTTTAATATTTCAATTAATTAATTCTTTCTAATTTTTAATATTCAAAAACCTGTTTTCCAAACTAGTCACTATTTACTACGTATTTAATTTTAAGTTCTACTTATAAGCTACTGTCATTTGCAATTAATGGGAAGACTACTGTAACAATATTTTTTGTTTCAGTCCTTATTACATGCAACTAACAGTAATTTTAATGGTCATTACGCATTTCCTGGTTAACACATTTATTTACTTTTTTAAACTTATAACAATTGAATTTTTGATTTGCAAATTTTAATATTCTTTGATAGGCATTTCTTTAAATTCAACTTGATTATTATTCATTATAATTTAATAAGATTTTACTGTTGTATTCTTATAGAAATATAATTACTAATAGTTTTAAAACTCCATATGTACAATATGGCGCGTCATATTGATGATGTCTTGTTGGCGTACGTTGGTTGGTAACGCACTAGAATAAGCTGATCCTGCTTTACGCTATATGTATAAAGAGGGATACAACATTAAAGCTATGAGTAATTACATTGTTTATGAACAATTTAATTATGTTGAGATAGAAAGACACATCAAAAAGGTGTGTCAAAATGGTAGTGTTATATCAATACACTGTTAAATTGGGTGGTTCTTATGATACTGTGTTAAGAGATATAAAAGTGAAATTTTGTGGTAAAGACAATAATGAAATATATCATTTAAATGGTATTTCCATAAAAACTGTTTATATACTGCAGGAATTTTTAACAGTTAATATGAGCCTGAAATTGGTTATCCAAAGGGAGCCTCATATTACTGATAATAACTCCAACTTCTATTATATTGGTTTTCTCTTTTTATTCATGATTATTATAGTCTTAGTTACAATAATATTCCTAGAGACTTAGGTACCTATGATTGTAGTCCAATGGGTGCATATGTGTCTAGTAATATGTTGTGATGGCGTACGTTGGTTGGTAATGCATTAGATTATGCTGATCCTAACTGACGCTTTGTGTTTCAAGAAGACCACAACACGACAGCTATGGTTAATTACATTGTTAATCAACTATTTATTTAAATTGAGATATACACATCGTAAAGGTTTGTCAAAATGGTAAAGTAGTATATGACTACAACATTAAATTGGGTAGTAATTATTCTAGTGCGGTAAAAGTTATAGAAGATAACTTTCCAGGTGAAGAGTTTGATGGAATATATCATTTAAAAGATATTTCTATACAAACGGCAAATAAGTTGCAGAAATTTTTAACAGCTACTATTCTTATAAAAATGGTGATTCAAGGGGAACATCATATTACTGATGATGACTCGGAGTTGTTTTAATTTTGTTTTTCTTCGTTCAATTTATGATTAGGATGGTCTGAGACAGGGTTTGGGGGTGGTTTAAACTGCCGGCTAAAACTAAGCGGTTTCAAACGGTTGAAACCGGTTGAAACTGGTCTCCCAAAATTGCACTTTTGGGGAAAAAACGGCTTTCACCGGCTAAAACTGATTTAAGTCTAAAAATTGAATTAAAAATGTCCAAAATAATATATATTTATTTCCCTCAAAATTAAAACAATATCTAGTGTTTTACTGCGGTTTTGTAGTCTTGCAGAATGTCATCAGGCACAGAATCATCTATAATGACATTATTTTGTCTACGAATTGAGACCTAAAACGTAAATTTTGTAAGATATTTGACTCTGTTTTTAATTTTTCTGAATTATTTTAAAGTAAACACTTGATAAATACAAATTGACTTGTAGCCTCATTATTTACTTTTACCAAATAATTTTGTATGCTAGCAATCAATCGTTACCTAATATAATACGTAGCACACCAATCGTTAATCTTGTTTGTTATTACAGAGTAAAATTTAATTTTAAATAACAAATCTGTTTTATGTGATGTTAATAATTAATATAATGAAACTCTGAATGCATTAAAAAATGTTATTATCATAGCTTCTATTAACTTTTAATCTATAATTTGTGTTACAGGTAATGCCATTTTGCGTAGTCACTTCGCCCCATTCTTAAGCAGTTAAAAGAAAGGTGGTGTTATAATTGATACATGACAAATGTGCATAAAAAACTTCTCTAAGCACTAAATCAAAATTTCAATTCATGCTCCGTAGCTAACTTTTACTATATATTTTAATTTATTTAGTTGAACTATCAAAATCGTCTTTTCCACGATCGATTAAATAAGAATTTAATTATCTTCCGTGTACTTTGATATCGTTAAAAAATAACCCCAAAATCAGATTGTCTAAACTTTAAAAAAATTCGGACAAACAATTTGTTAAATAATATAATACTTCTAACAATAAAAAATTAATTTTTTCGAAAATATCATAAGTGAGTAATTTTTTTGCTGTGATACATGACCATTAAAAGTAATTGTTTACCTTGGTTTTATGTTTCTAATAAACTTATATTGGTTGATTGGTTTTGCCCAGTTTTACCCAGTTTTAGCCAGTTTTAGCCGGTTTTAGCTCGTTAAAACCGGTGTAAGCCGATAGGTAGGTTTATATTCAAAGTAGGCGGTTTTATCCGAACCTTGGTCTTAGATATGATGATATGCTTAGAGAATTATTATAGTATAGTTGTAGTTAAATGAGCTCATAAGTGTATGGTAGTATAATATATGCTTCAGACGAAGAAAAAGGTATAATTGCAAATGAATTACCAAAGCATCAACGTCCTATTAAAATTCCCGTAACTATAGAAGAAGTTGATGACATTAAATCAGGTGCAGGAACTAGTAAATATAACCCTATAACTTACATAGAAGATGCAATAGATACGATGACAATATTACGACCAGAAGAATTTTGAGAACTAAAAGAGGATATGGTTATAGAAGAATCTCTAGAACTAGAAGAGGCTATAGTAATAAAAGAATCTCTAGAACTAAAAGATTCTATGGTAATAGAAAAAGCTATAGCAAAAGAGGTTATCGTAGTAGAAAAGGCTATGCAGGTAAAAGGTCAAAATTTAAACTTAAATTTAGTTCCTGGTGCTGCTGCGCAAGAAAAAACACCAGAAGAGGTAACAACTATAAATAATATTGTTAGGCCAGAATAGCACCATAAGTAAATCCCAATCATGATTATGAAATAATTATTCAACACCTACGACAGAAAATCCTAGTGCAAAGTCAAGAACAAGATAAGAAGTATACACATTTAGAAAGTAAGATAAAACATTTAGAAGAACAGGAATTACAACTCATAAACAAATATGATATCATAGAACGTAATATGCAAATGCAGGAAAAAAATAAATATTTGGAAAGTAATTTGCAAATGCAAAACAATAAAGTTAAAGCTTTAAACAGTAATTTGCAAATGCAGGACAATAAATTAAAACATTTAAAATTTTATCCAAAATTACGAAACAATAAATATGTAAATTTAAAACTAAGATGAAGTATTTAGAAAAACAATCTGCAGCATTTGTAGACCAAGAAAGTAAAAATTTAGTTACACAGTTTGAAAGGCAAATAACAGACTTAGAAACCCAAATTGACACGAATAAAACTAAGCAAAAAACGAATTTGACCGTGCTATGGTAAAAAAAATTGAAACATATAAAGAAAAACTTCAGAAATGCCATAGAAATAAAATTCAAAGAAATAAAAATTATAAAAAGCTCAGAGTGCTTCAAAAAGTTTACAGAAATAAATAAAAAGAAAAAGTAAAGTTTCTTAACCCTTTAAAACAACTTACAGCACTATTATCAAGTATAAAAGTATAGAAACTAATTTAAAATGTCCTCGTTGTGCTAGTAATATTTAACGTGATTTTGTGTAAATATTTGTAACTGTAATTGTATATTGCAGTTGTAATTGTAGTTTTTGTTTGTATTTTTGGCATTCAAAAAATACCTCTCAAGAAACGAATCATTGCCAATTTTTCTTCAATGAGCACCATTCAGCGGTAGCGTTTGAAACTAAAATTAAAACCTATTGAATTAAGATGCAGTCAATATCAGGAATATAAAAACAATACAACACTACTACTAAAAACACAGCAATAGGTATAACCCACATTTTTATATTTTACTTAATAATTCTATATCTATAAAATGGACGACTTAATAATGAAATGTACTGTTACTAAAGTTGAAAAAGCTAAACCACAGTTTGTGTACATTTTGTAATAGTGAGTATTACAAATTGGAAAATCAAATAGTAAAATGTGTTTGTGAGTCAGAAACAAAAACAGAAAATTGGATGTGTGAATGCCTACAAAAAGATTTGTACACTTGTGAATGGACGTGTCAATGCGATTGGAAAAAAATTATTATGAAGTTTGGACACAAAACAAAGTGTCATAAACAACAAATAAAAAACGCAGAACAAGATGACTTATGTGACGACCCTAATTTCATACCTAAGATTATGATAGTAGTATTGTCGTTTGACAATACAACACCGACATGCATTGACAAAATGCAGGAGTTTAATCCAAAGCGTTTTGATATGGTTTCTCCTATTCAATGGCATTTTGACAGGCAGTTAACGTGTATTGATCAAAGATTTAGAGTCAGCGTGTTTTGACATGTTGGTTTGTATTCAAATGTATTTTGACAAGGTAGAAAAGAAGGATTTCACGTATACAGACATTATCAAGACTCGTATTAATGAGTATTTTGACAAAATAGTTGAGTTGAAGTCAACGTGTTATACCACTATTGATCATATTCATATTGAAATAATGGAGATAAGGATCAACCAAGCGGCGTATTCTAATTCTGTTTAAAAACTTTATTGTAACGTATGATTAAAATAACATGTTACTCCTTGTAAGTAATTAGTAATTTTAATTAAAAGAATATCTCTGTCAATTTTGAATACTTTAGATGGTTTAGTATTATTGTTACTGCAACTTGCAATATAACGTCCATTCATAGGAATATTGCAAACATTTATACTAAAGTTAGTACCTTTAAATGATGGTTTGTTAATACGACAAATACCTGTGAAAATCCTATATCCTTATTTAATTTTCTCAGTTTCAACAGACATATGACATTTGGCTTAGCAATTAAATTCACTGTTTCAGAAATGTTATACGTCTTGGCATTTATTTGTTCTAACAATCTTGCTTCTAGCATCCACCAGGAACCTCGTTTATTTTTCTTACTTCTGAATTAATATTACTATCTTAATCTGTAAATGATGAATCCTTTGATGCAATTTTATTCTGCAAACCTGCTTCATGCTGTTGTTTATTACGTTCTATTAATTATATAATTCTTATATTTTCTTGCTTAAGTTTTCGTTCACTTTATGTTATTTCTGTATACATTTTAAGATTTTAATTACTATCTTCTTGAATGGGATTGTAAATAAAATTACAGTTTGTTTTAACTGCTGTACTATCAGTTTTACATTTTGTATCAAAAACTAATCTTTTGTTAGTAATATCACTTTTTATTTCTTCAATTTTAACTATAAGATTGTATGTTTTCCTGACTTTAATAGCTAACGTATTTTTTAATTTATCTATTTAATATTTGATTTTTTAATTCCAGCATCATTAGTTTGTATTTTGTTTAATATATTCAAAGTATTTGATGTATAATTATTGGTATTTTTAATGTATCCAAGTTTTGAAATCATTTTAATATAAAATGTTTATTTTATTACATGCATCTGTAAAATTACCAGCATTATTAACAAAATTAATTAGTAAATGTAAACCTTAAGAACCACAAGCATTTGTCCTAATTTCTTGTTTTGTCAAACAGCTCTTTATTTATAGCCTATTCACTGCCATATAGCAATTTTACTATTACAACAACGCGACAAATAGAATATAGCATGACTCACTGAAATCAAACTTAAATTATTTTTAAATTTTTTCCACGTCTAAAGTTAGAAATTGGTTTATATGTTGTGTACAACAGACCTGAATAATTATAAATACTGCTCTGGAGCCAGGATACTTGAGAAAAATACAATTGTGGACTGTAATTGCTAAACTGTATACTGAATTGTTAGTTATTGTCAACACCTTAAACTAAATAATAGTTTCTGTATGCTAAATATTTGACCGTCAAAAGCACTGAAACAATATTGCCGCCTAGCAATTTAAAAATTAGTTCCCCAGGATTACTATACAATATTTAGAAATGCTGCTACCGTGTGCCTGTGGGTTTCTTTTTCTAGTTCTCGTCTTTATAGAATATAAATATGGAATAGTTGAAATGTTTAGGGATGGTCCACAAATGATTTCATGCCAGTTATTACTTTTTCCACCCAACGCCGTTTCATCAGCTTAACATTACGTAAACGCCTATCTTTAACATTGCGTGGCATTGCGTATCGACTAAACCCACTCACTCTATTGATAACATCATTTATGGACGCTCCCTTAGCAAGTTTGGTTGTTTACATATATTATGATAACCAAAATATGATTAAAATAATACCTTCGATGTGTATTGAAATATTTCGATATTTACAAAAGTATGCATAGGGCCCTGTCTTCAGTAAAATTTTTCATTGTTTTTCTCGTTAAGTTTTCCAAAAATTAATTTTAAGCAAATTTCAAAATTTTAAAATTGGACAAAAGAGAGATAGGCAATTTTGCAGTCGAACGACTATACTACCAGTACTTACTAGTAACAGTAGAAGACATTGTGATACATTTCATTTAAATCTGTAGTTTCAAGCAAAGAAGGTTCCCATGTAAGTTGCAAAAACAAATTACAGCTAACCAAAACAACATTTACAAAATAATCTCAAAATTGTGTAATCTCAAGGATAAAAGTTCAGCTGTTGAAAAACTCTGTATTGCTAATAACTGTGATGATACCAAAGCAATATTAAATCAAATAAATCATCATTTTTCATCAATCAATCGAGAATACCTACCAGTGAATAAAATTAAACCTCACTAAATAAACAGTTCTAATCATGTTATAGTAAATGAAATTAGTGTACTAGCTAAATTAGATAAACTTGAATTAGGTAAGTCCAATTTTCCAAATGGGATTCCTACTAGGATATATAAGGAGATGGGATTCATTATTACTACTCCTATGACATATTTGTATAATTTCTCTTTTGATAATTGTATGGTTTCCAAACAATGGAAAATAGGATATATTACCCCAATTCCTAAAGATATTAGTAACATAGGACGATACTTTAAGACCATTGACACAGACAGACATTCTCGGAAAAATACAAGAAGAATTTATGTTCGACCGGTTATGTAATCAAATAATAGATAAGATTAGTGAGAGTCAGTATGGGTCTTTAAAAGGATCTTCTACTTCTAATTATTTAATAAACCTGTTAGATTTTATATACAAGTTTTTAGATGAACCAAATACTTATGTAATAGTGGTTTGCCCTGATCTTTCCAAGGCGTTTGACCTGGTTGACCATAATGTATTAATTCAAGAGCTAATTAATCTAAAGGTTAATTCAAAAGATATTTACTGGTTAGTTGATTTTTTAGCAAATAGGCAACAATGTGTCAAGGACAAAACTAATTTATCAGATTTTTGTGAAATTTTCAATGGCACCCCTCGGGGCACGAAGCTCGTTCCATTATTATTTATTATTATAATCAACAGAATCCTAGTTAATTTTAAACAGTCACATCAGAATTCAAATACGGAAAATAGCGTACTTAATGGATACGTTGATGACCTTACACTAGCTGAAAAAGTTATTTTCAACACTGTACCCAATATGCAGAATTATTTGAATGATATCTATAGGTGGACTACTGAGTTAAAAATTAAACTCAACCCAATAAAATGTAATGTAATGGTAATTTCTAAGTCTCGTAAGAATATGAAAGTAGAGTCTAAGTTTTATCTTAATAATACCGTGTTACCTGTAATAAGTAGTAAAAAACTTCTTGGAGTACAAATTACTGATAAACTTGAATGGGATACACGTATTAACTATATAGTTCGCACTCTGGCTGCCTGCTAGGCGGCTGTGCATTTTTTACTCGGGAGGAATGTTGATTCTATTTTCCTCTTTTTATGTGGTAAATTATTGTCGTGAGTCTCCAAACTTTACCTTTGGGATGGGCAATTAGTCCGTAACGTTGGTAAAGTGAAAATTCCTAAAAAAATATTACCTTCAATAACTTTTTTGAGCAATTCAAAAAGTTGAATTTGGATGTTATTTCAGCTGTGCTACTGTTGAAGCTTCCTACATGGTTCCCACTCCTCTCGGTGCTGCGGCGTTGCCGCATAGTGTATTGTTTCTACAATGTGCACGTGGTGGTTTTGTTGGAGTTACATCCTTGTCGTGTGGATCGTATACTGTGTGGCACGGTGTAGCATCGTTGCGGTGTGGGTTTTGCGTGGGAAGTTTTGACAGCATCATGAGCGTGGTTTATTCTGAGGTAGACTGTATTCCAGGTGAAGACTGTAGTTTACACTCATGTGTAGTATGTTTCTTTTTGAAACTTTAATTTGTCAGGTCTAGTACCAATTATTTGGGTGATGAGCAGTAAACTCTGATCCTCTTTTCCTTAGCTAGGTGTCGTAGGTTGTTTTTATTTTTGCTAGGCATTTACCCTTCCATTAAGCATTAAATCCTGTTTAAGATTAAGGCCTGTACGGGCAAATCCGGTGACGTTTTATCTGTCACTGGTTATCCCTTTGCAAAAATTAAACATTGTTATAATGGGACGTCCGCAATGGGCCTTATCGGCCTTGGCGGTGTCTGTGTGGTTCAGTATTATGATCTACATGGTGCTCAATAATAATAATAATAATAATAATATAGTTAGGAAGGTTACCAAAAAAATGTTTATATTAAGTAAGTTAAAGCATTGTGGATTTAAAACTAATCAATTGCTATCTATATACAAAGCATACATTAGAAGTAACTTGGAAAATGCTTCTCAAGTATTTAGCCAGGGCCTGTCATCAAAATTAATGTCAAAAATAGTATCAGTTGAGAAAATTTGATTGGGAGTAATAACACAAAAGTATATAAGTGAGTCAAATTATCTATCTATAACAAAGATATTGGTAATTGAAAAAATTGAAATAAGGTATAAAAAATTGTTAATAAATTTTGAAAAAAACTCATTAAATCTAAGAGGTATTCCTACTGGCTGGATGCACAAAAAATATGTAATAACAGGCCTTCTAGAAATAATTTAAATTATAAAATTATTAAATGTGTAACTGAAAGATACAGAAAATCTACAATTCCATCATTAATAAGGTTATTACAAAGTTAAGTAGTTAATTCGATAACCTTTTTACCACTGCGCTGATGTTCTGTTGCGTGAGCTTCTTCACATTTCTTTAAAAATTTTTTTTTGACTAGACCAGTGTAAGGAAAATAGTCTTACTTGAATGATAAAAAATGTTAATGTCTTTCTATTGTTAGTGCTATCTTCGAAACTGACAACACATGTACTTGTGTCTTTTTCGTGTATGTACTTTAAAATTGGAA
>JAQFZE010003206.1:0-12981 GCA_034695245.1 Dicyrtomina saundersi | reverse complement strand
CTCTCTCTCTATGCCTCCTTGTTCACATCAGCCCAGCATATCTCTCAGTTGTAATTCTGGACTATATAGTCCCATATCTATACTATATTCATTATTGAGTCCATATATTATACATATGGGATTTTAACTTGGTCGGTTTTTGATCGTAAAAATCCCAATTCAAATCCAAATAAGTACAAGATAGAGAGGTAGAATTTTGTATGTGTGTGACTGTGTGTTGTGTGTGTGTGTGAGGGAGAGAGAGAGAGAAGTAGTGGTTGAAAATTCCAGGCGATAAATACATAAATCGCCTGATTTTCATCTATAAAACCCTGTTCAACATTCACAAGACATTTTCTCTCGTTCTGTGCAGAGTCAAATGAAATAATTAGTCCTGTTGAAATCATGCGTTTACGTGTTCATATTCATTATTTTATATTATATTAGCTAGATGTTAATACAAATATGTCATTGGATTTCCAACTTTATGTTCTAAAAACACTGAAAAACAGTCACTACTAACTAAATTCGATAAGTTTTTCCTCAACATTTTATTACTTATTTTTACATCATAGTAGTCCCACTATACCTATACCTACTAGTCACAATATGCTAAATATACTAGCACACCTATATACATACTACATTCTACACATACTATATTATACCCCTTGGATTACCTAATATGAAAATGAAATCGTTTCTTCCATAAAGAAAAGAAATTAAAACGATTTCAGTTTCAGGTATTTTCAACTTTTCTTGTCAATACCGCGACGACCGACGACCGGCCGAGGTGGAGATATCTGACTTGACTTTTTGGTTTGGACTCGTGTAAATTTTATGTGGTATATAGTGAGAGTCAGGAGAGTCTGAGAGAGGCCTGAGGGAAGGGCCTATATAATTACATACATGGAAATAGATCTTTACTTATGTATGTGATTGTGCCTTTCGCACCTCAGCCCGACTCAGGTAGCTGTTAAGTAAGTACGAGGCCTATAGAGTTAGTTCAGTATATACATACTATGTATGGAGTTGAAGTGAGGTGAGGTGATGGAGTATAGATAGGTTCCGAGTTGATATTATTATAATATTATAGGTAAGGTAGGTAGGTAGGTAGGTGGGTTCACGTCTCGTTGACTATTTACTCATTTAGTATTTAGTCTCAGCCTATTTTCCGAATTAGAAAAGACACGCCAATAAAGAATCAAATGTGCTCACACACACACACACTCACAATCACCAACATAAACAGTCCCGATCTTTAACTCATGGAAAATAATAATTTTTTGTTAAACTCTTTTTCCCTCTCTCTTCAAAAGTCTCTAGATTTCCTATAATATTATATTACAGCATAATAATATTATGATGTCGGCATAATATACAGTAGGGAACATTATGGCGAATCGTTAAAATATAAATAATTATTTCAAGGTAAATGTTCCTCAAGCTCCTTCCCTTCCATGTCCATGCTTATGCTGATTACTGATATTTTAAATTGGAAGTGAGTAAAAGAGATTTGCAAAGGAGTTAAGAACAAATCAAAATGGCCAAAAATATAAATCCTTTACATGCAGTCGTCGTCGTTTTCGTCGTCGTCGACGTCCTCTTTTTGGAGTGTGTACCTAGTGGCCACATTATAGCAGTATAATATAGTACAAAAAAAGCTCAGTTGCTGTTCCTGTTACCTCCAGGTATATCCTCCATATCACGCTAATATCAGTATAGGCTGTATCATATATATCTATAGATAATCAGAGTCATATTATATAGCCCTGCTATAAACTGATACTACCAACTAATTTTTTAATATATGTGTAGTAAAGTAGCCAAGGGTTGGTTAAATTTGAATTTGAATTAAAATTTGAATAGATATGTATAATTGATAACACGATATGGGATGTTGTCTATGTCTACACAATTATACAATGCTTACAACGTACATAACGTACAACGTACAACTCAAAATCCAACCAATGCTGTGCAAGTACAAGTACTACTACAATAGAATACACAAAGAAATGATTTTTATTTTTATCAACTTTTTTCTCGCTACACTAAAAGAAGTACCTACTACTGGGTGGGTGAAAATTCAAATTCAAATTTGAATTTAGGCAAAGAGACGAGAGAACAAGTGTGAGGGAGAGAGAAGGGAAAAAGAGTTAAATAAATGACCTAGGAGTCTGTGTAGTAAAATAAATTACAAGAAGATGAAGAAATGATTATGATTATTAATAATGAGGTTGGCCTTGTTCCTCGTTTTATAATAATAATAATAATGATAATAAATCCTATATAAAGGAAGAGGGAATAAATGAATATGGCTAGAAAATAAATTGAAATATGGGCAGAAATTTATAGGTTCGTTGAATGATTCTCAATGAATGACGACGAGATTAATGTAGACAGAAGGGAGGTTTTTTTATTTCATTATTAATAATAATTATATATATGTAATATTTTATTTTAAATTTTTATTTCTTTTTTTTTTATTATTTTTATATTTTGGTCTTTTGATAATAATGTCTTGTCTTATATGCACAACGACAACGAGTCAATTCTTCTCTTTTGTGTAAGATATTGCATATGTTATAAAAACACTTTTATATTTTTATCATTTTTTTTTTCCTCTGATTGATTCTGTTGTTGTCCTTCTCCATATTATAGGCTTTGGAACCCAGGGTCAAGAATGAATGAAAATGACAATTGCTAAAAACGTCTACAATCTAAAACAAACACAAAATAAATAAAAAAAACCTCTACATTACAGACTCTCTCCTGACCTGACGTTCTCTATTGAAATATAAATATTGACCAGTCAGTAATTTATATACACAAATAAATAAACTGTTTTAAGAACGTAATTAATTTACGTTTGCAAATGAAAGAGAGAAGCACTTTGAAAGAAAAAGACTTTGTGTGTGTGTCACAGGAGAGACTATATATAGTAACTATATATAGCTACATATAAATAATGTACTGTACTAGATACACAGACAAGAAAGTGCAGAGTTGATTATTTTAACTCATAAAAATTGAAAGGAATAAATTTACAAAAAAATATATTCCTATTATACGAACCGTTGTTTCCATTGAAGGGATGAGTACCCCTCACACGGCGGTGTATATATGTGTATGTGTGTGTAAATTCTTGGAAATATCAGATTGAGTCGTGGATATAGACACTACTGTACTATAAGACATTGAGAAGTACCACAGACAGAAAGTTGTTTCCGTTTCCAAATCTACACATTCAGTATAATATACACACGTAAATATAAAATTTAATTAAACTATATTTATAATTATTATAATATTCAAATTCCAACGCGTATCGCAAGCAGCAGCAGGAGCAGCAGCAGTAAGCGTCATACTAATAAAAAAAAAGTTAGCGAAGCGAAACAAAGAATGATTAATAATAATTAAAAACATAAGCAAAGAGACGAAAAAACAAACAGAGAAAGAAAAAAAAATTGACTCGCGAGTGACATTAAATACTGACCAGAATATAATTATTACTCTAAGAATAATTATAATTGTAACGATAAGGATAACGCTAACAATGTATGGATAACGATAAAGATAAGAATGTTGCGTCTATTGATGATAAAATTATGGACAAGTGCTCGCTCCAAATCCAAATCCAACTCGCAACGCTCTTCTTGTCGTTGAGAACAAAAGGAAAATAATCAAAATCAGAATTTTTTTCAAAAAAAAAATATATATAATAATTATTTATAATAATCATAATAATAATAATAATAATAAATTAATAAATTAAATCAGAGTGCGCAATCCGCATCCGCATCAGAGACATATACAGAGTCAGAGGAAACAAACAAATAAAATACCAAAAAACAAAAAAAATTATTATATATATATATAAACTAACAAATAGGAAAACAATATGTACGGCCATAAGAATCGGACGTTGGGAGTAGACTATTGTTTAATGCCTATGGAAGCACTCTCTCCGTCAATCGCTGCATCACCACCTCCACCGCCCGCACCTCCACCACTTACTTCTTCACCTAATCCACCACCTGTCGATTGGATTCTGAAAAAAGAGCGAATATTCCTCCTTGCTCAATTCTGGCAACAAGTAATCATATCATATAACATATATAACCTAAAATAATATTGTTCGTTTCTCTCTCATGTGCCTTCTTAATACTCCTATAAGTTCTCTGTGTCTTGTTACTTGTTCAAAAAAAAAAGTCTGTATGTCCATTGTAGTAGTCTGTATGTATGTCTCTCCCTCCATAAACTATAGGCATAGGTCTCATATCTACAATTTTTACAATTTTATTACAATTTAACCATTTCCTATACAGAATAAGAACTCTCTCACTCACAATTTCTTCGTCTTCCAGTCCCAGCCCCAGTCCCAGCCCCAGTCCCAGCCCCATAGCCCCATAGCCCAAGCTCTCCTCACCTAAACGAGAACAATCAATTTCTTTTTGTTAGTTCTTTATTTCTTTTTTTTTTTCATTTTACTTGACTTGACTTTATTTTATTTGACTGTACTGAACTTGCTGATTCGTATTCGTGACTCAAAGCTTTTCTCCCGCAATTGCTTGCCATCAGTCAGTGAGCCAAAACTCAAAAACTCAGAGCATCACACATCACAACAACAATTGGAAACCTCATTGTTTCTTTTTTCAACTTTTAAATTTTTATTTATTTTCTCACTCTATTATTTCTCACTGTCGCAATAAGAACAAAATATATATAGCTATATCTATATATCTCTGTTTGATTTATTTCATTGATGAGTTCAAACTTTGAGTCGTACATTTCTCACAACAACGACGACGACCAGAGAGGGATCATTATATTCTAATAAGTTAGTCTTGAACCATCATCAAGAAAAGAGAGCTGTAGACTGTAGAAAAAGTAGCATGTCGTTCATATGCATTGCTTTTTAGTATTAAAGTACACACGTATAGGTTTCTACCTACCTTCCTACCTACCACCGTTGCCGTTGGGTCCTTTGTAGTTGGATCTTTTTGTTCCTATAGAACATATACCTATAGCCCATCCATATCCATTCAGCTCAATTGTAATGTTTGAAATGAAATGTATATTATTATTTTTTCTAATTCCATTTTATTTCAGAAATTCTGATTCTGATTCTGATTCTATAACTCTGTATATATTTCCTTCTTTGAAATGGTTGTACACACATAGATTGGGGAGTGCTGTAGTGACTGAAATAGAATCCAAAGAATATATAATAATATGTAACATTATTATTATGTATTATTAGGCCATGTTTAGGTTGTGAATTCAACTTCAACACATTAATTGACTTTTTATCTGTAATTAATTATATTCGTGTACACAGAGTTATTTCTATGACTGTACAATAATATATACACGAGAGAGCATTCCTATAGAGTCCGAGTAGGAGAGTAGGAGTCAAATACTTGGAGAGAGAGAGCATTAGCTCACGAAAAAATTTTCCTTTCTGTGCAAAGTTTCAAAGGAATATGGAATCAATTCTAAAAACAAGTTTAATTACCCAGTGGAACATTTTTATAGAATATAAAACTTGACTCTCAGACTGAAAAGGTGAGGGTTGTAAAAAAAAAGGAATTTCAGAGTATTATATTTTTTCGACTTCGAACAGTCAAACTTTTGTTATTATGATATGCGCAGGGAACATACGCGCGGACTCAGAGGATATAATTATACATTATATAATTACATTATACATTTACACACACACACACACACACACATTGTATCTAAAAGTTATGGAGCATAGGTAGGAGAGTTTAGGTAGGTAGTAGTATATAAGGTTTGGTCTCTGGATTTCTCTCTACATATATATGTATAAATAATATCTGATTTGGTTTCTAATTCTATGAAATTCGTATCTGAACTATTCCTATTGTTTCCATGCTGGGCAGGGGGTGCATGTCAACAATCTATTTGAGTTATTCCATGACTATAAGATAGCTAAAAAATATTATAATGTAATGTTATGCTATGCTATGTTGGTAGATGTAACTTTATATATATGTATATTGGAGATAGGCCCCTATAGCTTGCATATATAGTTTCATGTACAATGTAGGTACTACAGTAGTTGGTAGTCGTGGTTTGGTCGTTTTTGCTGCCGTTGTCGTTGTCGTTGTCGTCGTCGTTGTTGTTGTAATGTAATGCTGCTGCTACTGCTACTCTTGTGTCGTTTGGTTTTGGTGCATAGGTAGGTATAGGTATAGGTAGAGGGACATGGGGATAGTTAGTTGTGTGTGTGGTACATGGTGTGCATATGCTCCGCTTGGCTGATGTATTGTATTTATTTGAGTATAAACATTTTCACAATTAGAGGCTCGATGGATATAACTCAGATTCAATCACTCAGTTTAAATGGTGAGGCCAGGTTTGCGTGGCTACTTCAACTTGCTCATTATTTGGGAAAAAAATCGATCCACTTGATAAGGTTGTCCGGTGGCATTTCCGTTCTGTATGTATCATACCTTTCAGTCTGATGTGAGGTAATTACCACGTTCCGTCCGTCACCCAGTCGATGAATTCCCTCTGTTCTCAATGTTCTCTCGTCTCGACTCGACTCTTCGCAGTGCAGTCTATCGTCTCCTCTCTCACATTTTGTTCCATATAGTAAAGTATATAGCCCAATCCAATTTCCGCGCATTTACGCTTCTCCTTTCCTTATGCCTTATATAGTAGTAATAATAATAATAAACACCGTCTATACTGTAACCTATCCATCCCGTCATTCTCGTTTTCATTTTCGTTGAAATTTTTGTATATAAATATCTATAAAAAAAATTCTATTCTACAATTAAATAAATACATAGTTGATTTATCTCCTTGTAGAACTATGAACATGCTCTGTATAGCAGGTATAAACAGCAAAATATGGAAAAATCCAAAGTACAGAGACGCATATCTGCATACATCATGTTCTATACCTTGCCGTTCCTTTTAGTATATCAGTGTAATTTCAATGTTGTTTCACTTGAAATCATAGAGTTTTTTTTAGTGTAGTAGAAAACGTAACGTAAACGAAACTAGGATTATTTTTTTTCTGTACATTACAGACCAGAGTATAAAGTCAAGTCATTCTATTGTGTGTGTGTAGTCTCTGCATCTGGTTTGTTTTTTTTTCTTCTTCTTCTTCTTCTTTTCTATGTATTCCTCCTTTCTTCTCTAAAAATTGAAAAGTTTGTACATTTACGTCACAAGTAAAACCAAAATATGAATGTACTCAGCACACTGACTGTTCCCCGAACTACTATATCGTATATCACTATATATATAGTTGATAGTACACCCACACACACACATACACACACATGAGTATTAAGACAAGCTCCCAATTTCCCTGTCGCTGTCGTCGTTTTTTGGACAGAAAAGGGGGAAAAGGTGAGGAAGGATGGATTTATAATTTGCTATTTGCTTCGAGAATGTTTCCGTTCTGGGTTGTTCTCTCAACAGTTGAGACATTTGAGAGTTATGTAGCTACATGGGCAGTTGGGCCGAGGAGAAGTAGAGTAAATTGTAGGGCTGTAATAAATATAGTAAATACAAATAATACTCTTACACGTAGGGATTTTCTTGGTGCTATACTATATATAGGGTCTGTGGTAGTATATAGGGAAGTGTAGTAGTACAGAACGTGTAGAAAACGAAAACGATCGAGGGCAGTAGTAGTGGTTATAGATTGAAACTTTGAGATCCCCATCTGAAGCAGTAGTGGTGTAGTAGTAGTAGTAGTAGTAGACGGTACATAGAAACTCTTGCGGGGGAAATGTTATGCGTATAACCTACTACTAGTTATGTAACGCAAAGTGTTGGGAGTTGGGACTTTGTTGGTTCATGTGAGAAGGAGAGGACATAAGTTTTGCCATCATCGGAATCATTGTTTTGTCATGAATCCATTCCATATCCCAGAGTCCTTCTTCCTCTCCCACTCCTCGGCGCGTCAACAAAGACAAGGAAGATCAAAGTCGCTATGTTTTCCACTGATATGATGAGGAGAAGTGTGAAGTGAAGGAATAGTACAAGTTATGCTCTCTATTCTTCTAGCACCATTCCCGTTCCTATTGTGTATTTCTCTGTATGTATTTCTGTGTGTGTCTTGAGCAAGTGCTATATGTGGGTTCTGGTTGTAGAGCCTGGGTAGGATGGTTTTGGTGAATTTGGTGGCGTGTGTGGATAAGATCCAACTTAACGACATGCAATGGTCTTTAAGATGAGACAGGGGGATGAGACGGGGATCGGATCGGAGTTTGAATTGGGATCCGCATACGTATGTACGAGCCCAGGGCCTAGTGTCTCCGTCCCCGTTCCCGTCCCCGTCAACGGAACTGGGGCCGGTACCGGTACCGGTACCGGTACCGGCACCGGCACCGGCACCGTGCCTCTCTCCAGAGCTGTATTCCTAATTCGTACAGAGTGAGATAGACAATATGTATCCCCCTTGGAACACTTGGGCAAGATTTATGTACTGGAGGCTTCTCCTGGAAAAGCCATAGACTGAGATGAGAGATTGAGAATAAGTCTTTGAATATGAGAGAATGAGTAGAATGAGGATTCTTGAGCTTTTCTCAGGGCTCAAAAGGAGGGAGAAAGGAGAGAGGACGGAGGAGTAGAAAGGTAGGGAGATAGATTCTTACGATTAGTTGAAGGTGACTGTAGACTGTAGAGTGTACAAGGCCAGGGCCAGGGCAGCGAGAGAAAAGAGTGAGTGAGGGAGGGAGGGAGGGAGAGGGAGGCTCGCAATAAGGCAAAAGGCAAGAGACAAATAGACAGATACTTCCTGATCCGAATTGTGTGTGGAAACCCTTTTTGGATGTGGATGGTGATTCGGAAAGGAATGAGAAAGTGCTCTTACACCATCTGTGTATTGTGAACCATCTCTTGTCTACCTTATTGCGGTTGAAATGTTTCCATCTTCTTCTTCTCCTTCTCCGTTTCCTTGCTACACTTACCCACTCAGCCCAACTAAAACTTCCCTTTCCTTCTCCTTCTCCTTCTCCTTCTTCATCCATTTAAAGTAGTGGGCATATGTAGGATTGAGTGGAAGGACGTGCATACCCGTCAACGCAGAGACATACGTGAAAGAAGGAAAAACGAAAGAACCCACCAAGCGACCGACCGACCGACCGACCAACCAACCAACCAACCAGTCTCCCCCTCCGCCTTATATATCCTGGGGTTTTTTTTTCTCTCTCTCCCAAAAAATCCGTTGCGGATGAAACGTCACCGCACTTGCTTTCATTTACTTGAGCCTCCTCTCTCCCTCCTGTCTCCTTTCCTCACACAGAAAACTGAGAAACTGAGAAACAAGTCGATAGACGAGAGGACGAGAGTCAAGCGCAAACACATTAAAATCTGTGTCAGTATGTCTCTCTCTCTCTCACACAGAAGTTCCCTTACGTCCTTTTCCCCTTTACCCGCATTCTTACATCATTCTTTCTCCCATACTCACTCTCCTCATTTCCCATTGACGTTCTCCTCCTTTTCTCTCAATGTTTCCCTGTACCGTCGTCTTCCACCCTGTTCATTTTTATTTAGCAGCAAAGTTCAGACCGCATTCCATTCCATGAACTGTACACACAGTCCACAGATAGATAGGTTTTATTATTTATTTAAATTGAAATTATTTAAATTACCTACCATAGAATTCACCCTACCTCTGTCTCTCTCTCTGTGTGTCTTTGCTTGTGTAAATTATTATTTTCATTCATTTGAACAAAAATACTGGTTTTGCAATTTGAAATCTTCATCCTCTTTTCATATAAGTTCCTTGCACTCTCTTCTTGCTTTTTGTATTTTGCATATAGTGGCAATAGTTGATCATGTATACATATACATACACTCTTGTGTTGCTCAGCTTTTTTGGTGCATAATTTATAAATCAAATAATCATATCCTAAATTATTAAAATATTAATTATTACTGTATATACATATATTATATTAATTAAAAAAAAATCGAATCCTAGATTCTTCTTTTACATTTGCATTTTCCTTCTGGCTTGGTTGGTAGGGAAGGTGTAGGAAGTTTGTTCGGATGATGTATCTCTCTCTCTCTCTCTCTTGATTTGTTGATTCCTTGATTCCTCCTTCGCCTTATTGCGTTGGCTGGTTATGGTTTTGGTTTTGGTTTGAGAGTTTTGAGAGATTTTGGTTAGGAGCACTTATAATTAAATATTGCCTCAATCTCGATCTCATCCACAATCCACAGTCTCATGGCTTGTTGTGTGCATAATAATATGTATAAGGATTTGTATATAAGGGAAATAGGTTGTCAGAATCATATATAGGAATTCTCCGTTTTAAAAATGCTAGAAACGTCAAAGAAGGAATTTTTCCAGACAATAGATCTCAAAACAGCTGCATAGAAGATGTTGTTGATGCTCTCTTCTTTTTCTTGTTTGTTCCTACTTATTTACTAACCATTGCCATATAGTCATATCCCTCGCGCCCCGGCACCGGCACCGGCACCGGCATAAGAGGCATCATCAGCCCTGAACTGCTCTTTTGACTGCTGACTGATACTTGGTACTCGTCGTACTACTCACTAATATGATACGATAGAAACTATAAGGTGTGTTTTTAAGGCTAAGGCCTCTGTTCAAGTTAAGAATAAATCCCAATTGGAAATTCCTACTCTAAAAACCATGATGAGTCACCTAGGTACATATATGTAGACTGTATACTAACTCTGCGAGAGATTGAAAGAATGAAGTTGAATTTAAAATTTTTCTTTAAGGATGAGAGCGAGACTCCATAATATTTAGACATGTGAAGTTTTCAAGGATTGAAAAGTTTGAAAGACTGGAAAATATGAAAAATTTTGAGGATGTGAAAATAGTGATATGTACACATAGGAGATTCTTTCAACAGCAATAACAAAATAACAACAACAACAACAACAACAACAACAAGGAAAAAAACAAGTTAGATTCCTCGGTCTCGGTCCCAGTCTCTGTCTCGGTTTAGTTTAGGATGACTGAGGCGGATCAAGAATATTCCAGAATTGGGAATCGGAATGAAGGAAAGATTGAGCACATGGATAGATTGGAAAATATCTTCAAATGAGATTTTTTTTTTCTTCTTCGTCTTCTTCTTCTTCCCTTCTATGTATGTCTCCTTCATCCTTCATGATATGAGACGCTTGGAGAGTTGCTATATAGTGTCTATTGGACTCGTCTTCACTTGTATATGTGTATAGATATATCTCTGAGAGTTTCTTCCGTTTACCTTAGGAGAGCGTTTACGATTTACGACGTTTTCCTCTCTCCGTTTATTCTAAGCTAAGAAATGTGAGTAATAATATTCTAACGAATTTAGGGAGATGTACCGAAGAGTACGAGCTGAGGCACCCAAAGTGTCAAAATGTCAATCATCCAACTCCTCCTTGATGGACTCCAGGGGGTCACTTGGTGGGTGGTGATTTCCTAACCGTAGTATCCTTTCATCTTTCACGAGGTCCTCATAGTCTTCCACCAGTTCGACTCACCAATCTTCCCATTCTATTCTACATATAAATCTAATCGTAATCTCATCAATTTCAATTTGGTTATCTAATATTCTGAGCATTCAAACATAACATGGATGAGGAGCAGGAGAGGCATGAGTCTCGTCCGAGTCGCGTAGACACACAACTCCAACAACAAACAACACATAAAACAGCGCAAAGACGCGAGAGCCAACAAGTGTGTTGTGTACAGGGAGACTGGATGTGGTCTAGTGCAATGCAAAGAGAGGGAGAGATTCGTCAATGGGTCTCTCATGTGAACTGGACAAGAATACAAGAATATATCAAGGGAATAGATTATATATCTGAATCTGTAGAGAGAATGAAAAAAATTGAGAGTCTGCATATCTGCATTGACTTGACTTGACGTTCGCATTTGAGTTCGCGTCGTTCCCTCATAAAGACAAGATATGGGAACAGATGATTATTGAGCAGCCATCTGTATATACTATACACACTACGTTATTATGTGGACCGTTCTCCTCCTTTTGCATAATATGATGTAGGGGACTATGTTTGAGCACATGTCTGTCACTTCGTATTTGGCATTTGGTATTTGGTCTCATATTTATGTGTGTGTGGAAGACACGTAATAAAATAATACTAATATCAGTAATGATGATTCATTGATTAGGAGAGCAAAGTGGTTAAATGACTTCAAGAGGTTAGCTTGTGTTAAATGCCGTGGATGGAGATGGATGGACTGCTCCGCTCGCTCGCTCACTCACTCACTGAGACTCGTCTCTGACTTTGCGGACTGTTGTTGTTGTTGTTGTTGATGTTGCTGTTGTTGTTGTGGACGTTGAAGCTACAGACTGCTTCAGCCTCCGTCGTCTGTCCCCACAACATGGAGCATCCACACAGAATATAGAGTTGGACGGCGTCGTCGTCGTTGACTTTGGTTTTAATGTTCGTATGATTTGATATGATATCAGTTGTAGGGCATGGAGATAGGGATGGTGTGGTGGTGGTCAGCGATTAATCGCATTGATTTGATCATCTGAGTTGTAGAATTGCGTAAAAAAAAAGTTTTAACAACCATCTCTTCTACTTCGTCTTCTTGCTGTTGGACTTGGACTCCGTCTCGTCCCTATAGCTAAACATAGGAGTGCGCCATGCATATACATGTAGGAGATGCAAATGTAGTGGACGTCGTTGGATGTTGGATGTTGGAGTGGTCGTCTTGTTTTTTTTTCTCCTTCATCTTCTTCGTCGTCGTCGTCGTAGTCTTCTTCTTCTTCTTGGTTTTGTTTTTATGGCACACTCCAAGTTAAAAATCTTGATGGGCTGCGGAGGACATTATGCATAAAGTACATTCCTAATCAGCATGGAATGTATGTAGTGAGATTGGAGGCGAGCGTCGAGCAATGTTTCTGTGTGAGGACTAGGACGACGAGCCAGAGAGAGAGAGAGAGAGAGACGATGGATGACGAGAGTTGTTTTCAGTTGTTTCTTGGACGATTGGTATTTTGGTGGGTGTTTGCT
>JAQFZE010003205.1:0-12988 GCA_034695245.1 Dicyrtomina saundersi | reverse complement strand
TAAATCACTAACCATAATCCTGTTGACCGTGGTTAACAGGATTCACTGTGGATGTCGGAGTAACAAGAAAGTAGTTATAAATTAACAGTAAAGTAGTCAATTCACTCCTATTTTTCTAAGCGTGTACACACATAAGTACATACGAACTTGGTTATAAATAATTATTTTTATAATTAAACTCATTTTCCATAATATGTTTACGTATTACAACCATGATTAATAAAAGGATTATATTTATACTGCATAGGCTGACACACAGAGTAATCATTTGTTTTACCAGTTAATAAAATAATTAGTTTGGAAAGGGCTAGCATTTTCTTCCATACTTTTGACAGAATCTGGAAAGGTATTCTAGTCTGATATACTTTTATACACAAATGAGCTCCTTTAGGGCACGGTATTTTCGATATTCCCCTTTAGAGGATATTCTAACAAGTATTGTTTGACCTTGACTTACGTTCCCTGCGTTAACAATAAATCAGCTATTGATATCACCAATATTAATTCCTTATCTATTAAAACGGCAATAATCTATGTGGCAGTATATTAGGGTGGTCTGGCAGTATAGTCGAAATAGGGTATGTGGCAGTATAATCTAATTGATAATGTTTGGTGGTCATCCGTATGGGGGTTTCGGCAGTATAAGCAAAATAATGAATGTGTGCATTCTTGCATACAATTCAGATTTATAGCATGAGCTGTAAACTCTACAACCATTTCACAATTACAACGTCGCTGTCGAACATTTGCCATCTTTGAAAAAACTTGTTTTGCACCATACACTGTTACCTGTAATGTTGCCAACTGTAAATTATCTACATGCTCTTGCCCGCTTTTCTTAAAACAATATGTCGTCGTTGAAGGACCAAATCCGCTTCCTTCCATTTTACTTTAAAAGCAAATCCGTGTCCTTCCACTTTTGACAATAATAAGCGTTTTAGCTGATCAATTCATAATAACATTGTTATGAAAAATGCAAATTGCTCTAATTGCATATTTTAAAACCCAAAAAGTTCTAACTATACGGCTTTAAAAACTGCAAATGGTTCTAACTACATGATTTTAAAATGCGAATTGTTCTAACTTCAAGATATTAAAAAAATGCAAAATGCACTAAATATATGATTTTGGTCGTGAGTTCCTCCAACTGCATGGTCTTCAGTTGCAAAATAATCTAACTAGATGCTTTTAAAAAGTTCAAAATGTTCTAACTACATATGGTTGTAAGTAGCAAACTAATCTAACAACATGATTCTTTAAAGTACACAATGTTTTAATTACATGTTTTGAAAATTTTGAAATGTTCTAATTGCAAAATATTACAAAGTGTAAAATGTTCTAAATACAACATTTTAGAATTGAAAAAAGCTCAAACTACATATAAAACTCAAAAGCATGTATGTAAGTAGATCATTTGGCACTTAAAACCATGTAATTAGAGCATTTTGAACTTATTAAAACCATGTAGGTAGATTAGTTTGCAACTTAAAACCACGCAGTTGGAACATTTTGAACTTTTTAGAATCATGAAGTTAGAGCAATTCGCGTTTTCAAATCATGTAGTTGGAACCATTTGCAGTTTTTAAGGCCATGTAGTTAGAACGTTTTAGGTTTTAAAATATGGAATAAGAGCAATTTGCACTTTTCATAACTATGTTATTATGAATTGGTCATCTAAAACGCTTATTCAAAGTGGAAGAACATTGATTTGCTTTTAAGGTAAAATGGCAGGAAGCGGATTTGCTTTCAGCAAAAAGTGGAAGGAAACGGATTTGATCCTTAAACCGCGATGTGTGCAAACACGTATTATTTGGCTTAGCTGTAAAGAATGGCTTCATTCAGTTTTCACTGTCTGCGAAGATAATTAAATTAAACGTACCACAACCTAAGCGTGGAAGACCAAAACAAGCCAAATATTAAAACTACACAAATGTTAAGAAATGAAAACGCATTCTTTTATGTGTAAACTAAAACAAAAACAGTAATTTAATGATTATAACTGAAACACATATCTTGCAAAGGTATCCTCGTCTATTAAAGGTCGGTTGTAGAAATTAGCGAATGTGGGTGATGCCTGTGTCGACCCAGCTCTATCCCAAATTTTGTCGATTGACACTCCCCCTCTAGCTGCCGCTGACGTTGATGCATGGCGAATGCTGTGTGAGGAAAATAAATTAATATCAATGCTACTCTTATCCAACAGATCCTTAACCCAACGACCAATCGTTTGAGATGACACGGGGGTATGTGGGGAAGATAGACTCAAGAACAGCTGGTGATTGCTTGACCGGAACTCATGAGTTGCATTTAAATAAGATGACAATGCTCTGGAGACACACAGCTCAGGAGCCTCTGTAAATTTCGGTAGGAACAAGCATGGTTGTTGTTTCCCCGGCTTGGTTGTTTTAATTGGGGCACTAATTAAAATTTCAATGCCTGTATCCTTCTCTCGTATATTGCCGACATTTATTAACGATAACGTTTGAACCCTATGTGCCGTGGCTAGGCTAATAAGTCCTACAGTCTTATATGTAAGCTGTTGTAATGCCAAAGATTCCAATAGTTCCAACGTCTTAATATAGGAAAGAACTGAGGCAGGATTCCAGGTGTTGTTGTTTTGCTCTAATAATACATTCTAATCAATAGTCATTGTCATACCTTGGCTCCGTCTGCACTTGAAAAGACTGCTATCTGTGAATTGTACCACTAGACCATTTATTGTCTTCTGCAGTGCTTACAGCTCAGAGCTCAGCACAACTTTGAATGCCATATGCATAAAAGCAGTAGTCCATAGTAGATAGTAAAAAGGCAATCAAAATTACAACAAATATCAAAAATGTTGTAAAGCATTTAAGATTTGATGTAACTCCAATCGCTAAGTATACTCTATTCTTTATAAAAGTGAAGTATTCATTAAAATTAAGGGTTGCATCAACTATGACAACTAAATATATAAATTTAATTTCTCTTTTAACATTACAACCATTACACACAAAAGACACGTTTGCGAGCACACTGACAATTACAATAGTTATAATAATAGTTTATTGTCCTTAAGCGTTCATGATACAAACACTATAAGAGAGTTGGATACAAAGAGTTAACACTCAGTAAGAGAGTCACAAAAAGCAGACATACAAATTCAAATGTTGTATTAGAGGTAAACGAAGAATAGTTTTAAAAATTAAAAATTTTAAACAATTTATCATGAAATGGGTCAAGCTTAGAGATTTTAGAGGGTTTGAGTGAGTTTAGCTCACAAATTAATTTAGGTACTACAAAGTAAAAATAACGTTACGTTCACACAATATGGTACGGAATCGGTTAAGAGATCTGGTATTATTGATTAATTTGTTGCTAGAATTACCTATATGCCTAAACATCGGATTCTTAGTGATTCAATTAACTTTAGGCTGAGTAGAAATACTCTAGCTAACAATGATTTCATATTCGAATGACTTCGGATGACGTGGTAATTACTATTACTGATTTTAACCTACAGATTATTGATAGGCATCTCATTTCAAGTTTAGTTATTTTAGAAGAGTCAGATTTAGTAAGACTATAACCTCACACAGGCATAGCATACTCAACTTAGGATCGGATATTTATTTTATACAATTTAAAAGTTTCACGTTACTGAAACCAAACTGTTTTGATCTTGTTAACGTATTTTTTTTTGGTTTTGATGATTATTGAGTTTACATGAGGGCTCCATTTTATCTTATTACTAATAAGTACACCTAATAATTTAGCAGTCAAATTTAGGAATTACCACATCATTAATTTTGAATTCAGGACGACTAAGTTTTCTTGTTTTACTAATATTATTGATTACAACTGAGCTTTTTAGAGGATTTATTTTCATTTTTAATTCGCAATTGAATTTTTTAATTACATTTAGTAAATATTTCATTTTTGATTGTTAATTGTATATAAACTTTTCAGCCAGGCCCAAGTCATCCACAAATGTACAGTTACAGTATTTTGAGTCGTTTTTGAGCTGTTTGAAATCCATATGGTGTGATTTCTGGTTCTAAATTTGTGAATAGTTCTCTAAATTTAGAATATCGATCATAGTTTTCTATACAAGCTTAACCATTACTACCATTTAATTAAATACCTAGATAATTTATATAATTGAAAGATATAGAAGTATCTCGAACATTACAATGATCACACACATAAATATTAGATTTTTGACTACTTAAACGATTAGCTTAAAATCCAACAACGAAACCTAGAATCTTTTCAGGTCCTGAGATAGAAGTTAAATTACGATCCAAAGTCATTGCTGGCACAACTGAAAATTTTTCTAGTTGTTTCATTATAAATTTATATGGGATCTTTGGTCGAGTAGTAAGATAACCAGATATTTCACTAGACGTTTCAGAATTTAGTTCAATATATGGCGTTCTCCATTTAAGAGAAGTAATATTTATTAAACCATCAACAACATTATATGTACCAGCAGTTGCTTGAGCACTTGATTTAAATATAGCATCATCATTGAGTACTCTAACAAAATCAACAGAAACTCTTACTCTTGATACTATTTAACCTCTAAATCTAAAGATATGTGCAAATGAAATTATAAAACGACCTTTACCTTTATCCCCTGCATTTGAATTAAATTTGAAAAATAAGTCATGTCTATAAGCAAATCCAGGGTTTTTATCAGTTTTTGCTGAATATGTATTATCATCCAAAGACCAGCATTGACCATGTCCTCTATTTGAACTAAATCCATTATTATATTTTTATAATCCTTGAATTAAACTTACATGTCTTGGTCTGTTATACTGTTCAACCATTTTTCATTAAATGTTAAAATTACCTTACTAAATAGAAACATGGGTCCATTATCAACTAATGTAATTAACTCTGTACCTGTATATCTTGCTCCATTTGACTTTGTTACTAAATCATCCCCAACATTAAAAAAAACTATTCTTCAATAGAAAAAAGTTATCTACATTATCAATGCTAATTGTAGTTGCCACTGATTCATTCAAATGTGACTTTTCTTGTTGTAAATAATCTTTAAATTTACAAAATTTTATTGCATCACTAGTGGTTATTGGATGATAAAGATCCAAGTATTCTTCAATCAATTTTTGTGCATTGAATTATTAAAAAAAAAATTTTAATTAATGTTTATTTAGAATAGTATTGATTTAACTGCTCTATTATGTTTTTCCAAGGTGGTTTAATTTTTATATTTAAAATATCTGCGTTTAAGAAGCTATGCTCTGTTTTGTCATCATTTTTATCAGTTTTTATATTTTTATTGACATCTTGTCCTATTGACGTCTTGTCATATTTCACATATTCTGTATTTGTATTCATTTAATAATACCTTGAAGATAAAGTAATTGTTATTTATTTACCTCTAATATTAATGGGATTGAGTTCTTCGTCAGTCACCCAAACGTTTATTTCATTGATATATTCCTGGTCTACATTAAAATATAATTGTTGTGTGGCTTCTTCTATAATTTTATAACCTGGTGGTACTTTTGGTGTAAATTATTAAATACACCTAGATGGTCTAGCATTTATGAAACAACCTGTCACTAAATCACAATGTACAAGTACTGAGTTAACAGGTATAATATTAACAGTTGTATCTGAAAAATATCTACCAGAAGTTAGTTGTTTTGGTGTAAATCCTAACGTTTTTCCAATTGAATTAAATGTGATAAAATCAACACTAAAACCTGTAGAAATTTTTATTACACATTTTTCTATAGAATTATCTGGTTTGATTTTCATAACACAACTTAAAAAATTGTCTTTATCTACTTTTGTTATAACGTTATTATTAACATCAAAACGCATTTTATCTTAGATTTCACTAGCAATACTATCAATTTATAACTTTCTGTTTCTAAAGTAATATCAACAAAATCATTACCACATTTTATTATTACAATTATTATTCCTGTCATCTATATTGGGTATTAAATAGTATGCAGATATCTTTTTTAAGGCTATTTGGGCTCCATTCTTGATAGAAATTAGTACCTCATAATACGCTGTAATATTGTTTTAGTTTGTATGCAACATTAAATCTGTTTCTCGTTTATTATTAAATATTTTGCTCTCATTATTTAATATTTTGATTTCTTGTAGAATATTGCCCAAGACTTATATAATATTTGCATTATTCATTTACTATGTAATTCATTTATAAGTATAGAATATATATTTAAATTTATCTAGTATTTCAGTTGCTAATGCTATATAATTTTTTTGAATATTTGTATGGCCTGATTGCATATTAGCTAGTGTAGTTTTTAATTTTGATGCAACAATATCTGAATCATATATAATAAATTTGATATTACTATTTTTCAGGCCTTGTTCTATTGCTGTTTTAAAACTAGCTTTATCCAATGTATTATCGCTTTGTGATCATTGCAGATTAATAACACGTTGTTTTCTAAGATAAGTAGAAGTATTAATCTATTTTTCACCTTTTGAACTTCTTAATCGGCCTTTAGGTGTATAACAAGCTTTAGTTTTAACCATAAGCCACGCATATATATCAGCATCATAAAAGTCACATTTTGTTTTATCAGGATGTATTTTAGTAAATAATTCCCATACTAAAATTATTTTTTTTCCCTAGTATATGAATGCAATTATCACCTTAATCCTGTAATTTTTCATTTCTACTATAATAACCGTCTGTGTGAATATTATCATTTAATTGAAGTTTTATTAATAAAGCATCTTTAAAAAAATTATCTAATTATTAAAAAGCTGTAGGACATCTTTTATATTTTTAAAAAATTAGTTGTGGTACATTTTAAATTGCTAATTGGTTTTCTCTTTCTTCTTGAACAGACTGATTTGCTAAAGCAAGATTTTCTATTAATTGATCGTTACCAAGTTTATATTCCTTAAGTTTAGTGTATTGATGATGTGCAATATTTTTTAAATGTGTATGTTTAGCACCAACATCTTTTCGAAAAAGAGCTAATTCCTTTGTAGCTGGAAGAGTTTTTTTTCAACTGCATTAGTTATATTTTGTGTAGCTTTTATTATTGGTGCATATATTTTTTCTTGTTCTAATGTAAAAGCATCATCTCGTTCTTTTAGCAAGATGTTGTTCTCTTAATTTTCTCTTATTTTCATTTTCTTTCTTTATTAGCCTTATTTAACTTTTAATTTTTTCTGCTTCACTTATTTTATGTTTATTTTATAAATTATTTGTTTTGAGCCACATGTCTTTTAACACGTTGTTTAATTATATTTTGTTTTACAAGCTTTGTTTTAAGGAGTTTTGGTTTCTGTTTTCTATACTCAGAATTTTGGATTTGTTCAGGTGTAAATCAACCCAACTATTAAAATTATTAGAATATTCTTTCCATTTTGCTAAAGCTCTTAAAATATTTGGATCTTTTGTTTTCTTTGTTTATATAATATATTAATATTCATAATCTTCCTTGTTATACGGTGTTATTTCAGTCAAATAGTAGGTTCGTTTAATGTTTTTATTATGATAGTCTACAAGTTTATAAGTTATTGGATTTTTAGGTAAAACGTTACTAATATACAGTATTTCTTTAGCAAATTGAGGTTTATACACTATCAAATTTAGTTCCAAATAAATGTGTTCTTACTCTTTAACCAATTTTTAAATTATTATTTGTATTATTTGTATTATTCAACTTTCCTAATCTAGACTTTGAACGATAAAGATTTGAATATACTTTTAATACTACTATGCTTTGAATTATTATAAGTTGTAATAAGATCTTGTAAAACATTGACCCATCTAGTTGTTTCTTGTTCAGTAATATATTTATACATCTTTTGTTGAATTGTTCTTGCAAACTGTCCAACAATAATTGCTTTTGTTTTATTTTCTGTTGTATACCAAGTAATATTATATTTTAAAAAGAATTTATTGTTTCTTTACCACTGTACTCAGTTTCTTTATCAGAATGGTGTTTTTCAGGCGTCCGGAACGGACTTAAACTATCATGTTTTAATACGTTTTCAAAACTATTTACTACTTCGTCTGAATTTTTATTTTTCAAATGTATAGCCTATCCATATTTAAAAATCGTATTAATTATTAAATTAATATATCTATATCCATCATTATCTTTAACACATTTCGCATGCATAAAAATTAAATCAGCTTGCCATATTGAATCTATACCTGGTGTTTAATATCTTCTTCTTTTAAATTTTGTTAGTTTACCTTAATGGTTTGTATGTGTATCATGTGTAGCTAGATATTCTTTTACTATTTTAGGGTTTATTCCTGTTTTTCTAGCTAATTTATTTATTTCTACATATCCAGTTAAATGGGTTTTACATGCAGAATCTAGAATTTTATATGATTTATCATCTATATCTAGTCATAATCCTAAACCTCCAATCCAATTTTGGCCAAATTACCCTTTTTGTTATAACACGTATCACTTTTTTACTAATTGTTGGATTTTCTATTTTATCTGTCTTTTAGTAATTTTCTATCTGCTTTATGTCTATTATCTTTATCTTTGTGAATATTATACAATAGATCGTGATGCACTGCTGCTTCATCAATTTTATAACCAGGTTTATTTCCTTTAGCTATTCTTTCTAGAAACTTAGTACCAGGGCCTAAATAATTACTACCTGGGTAATGTATTTCTTTTACATATTTACCAATTTTATTAACTATATCACTACTAATCGTTGTCTTACTAGCTTAGATAAAAATACACTTTGTAGTATTAGAGATCCTACATTGTGCTTTTATCATATTTCAGTTCGTTTTGTCTTGTTTAGTTTCTGTATTAGGTGTTGTAACCTTACATTACATACGTATGATATTTTTCATTTATTAACATACGTTTTTTATGAATACTTGATTTTTTATGTCTTGTGATTTTATCATGTCTTTCTATACATCCACATTCACACGTCTTAGGTGCACTATCTTTTTCTTTAGAACAGACTTTATATTCAGATTTTAGAGCTGTTTTAGTTGCAAGATCTTTTCTCAATTTATTTGTTTTTCTACCTTTCAAATACTACATTTTATTTTATTGTTCCCTATTTTATAGGGAAAAAATTATTGATTAAAACATTTTTTCTAATGTTAACTATATCCAATGATTTATTAATACAGCAACCTAAACATGATTTTATTGTTGTGTTAAAACCACTAATTATCCTAATAAAATCATTAAATACATCACTTTTAAACAATCAAAGACGTAGTCGTAGTCGTACTTGTGTCCTCAAAATCGGCCATGCTGAATTTAAAAATTTAACACATACAACAAAATGTCTAAAACTACTGATTCTTGTATTAAATTACTCTGAAATCATTAAGTTTTTACACTTTTATACTGTTTTCAAAACACATGAAGTCGTAGTCGTAGCTGCGCCGGAACCCTTAATTCTCACCTACTGCCAGATAATGGTAGAGAGAGTGTGGAGCAATCGATAGCGCTAGCTTGTTTCAATCGGAACTCCTAGTACTTCTATATAAATAGTTCTTATTGAAGATAAAAGCCGTGGGGTGATAACCACCCTTCTGGCTGCATCCGTGTATTAAGATGCTGATGCCTCTGTTTTCCAGTGTGAGATCTTTGGAATTTTTCTGGCGGCTCACTGGTTGCTGGAGAATGAACTATGGGATCTCCCTGTCTCGAGTCTTCAGTGATAGTCAGAGTTCTTCGCGTGCGCTATCCAGGCCTTACACTGTGTCTGGTGTCGTTAGGGACTGCCACTCGTATCTCAATAGACTTACTGACAGGGGTTGCAAGGTGGAGTTGTTTTGTGTCCCTCACTCAGGGTTCAGGGGTAATGAGGAGGCGGATAGGCTCGCAAAGGCTTCGAATGATGGTGGCAGTGCTATGCAGTTTGGTCCTAGACCAATTCTACCAGTCCCGATCTCCGCTGTACATTGCGCAATTGCGGGATGGCCATGACGTGAGCATGAGAGACAATGGGCTGGCTTGCGTAGCTGTTGGATGGCCAAGCTCTGAATATCGTCACCATTGTATGGTAATACGTCTTTGGTGCGATATCCCAGTGATCAATTAAGTTGGTTGATTGGGCTTGTTACTGGGCATGGGGCGTGGGGAAGCCATGAATGGAGGATAGGTGTATTGGATTCTCCACTGTGCTTGCACTGTGGGGAGGATGATGATACTCCTATACACTTCCTGACTTCATGCCCAGCCTTTGTTTTAGTGAGAAACCTTTACCTTGGTGGTTTTGTTATCTTGATGAAAATGCTAGGCCAAGCATTGGTGGGTCAGCTCGTGGCGTTCTCACGTGCCGCGGGAAGGCTCACTCATTGACCTAGTGTAGGTGATTTCTATCTCTTCCTTTCTCCTTTGTCTTAAGGGGGTGTCTGCGATAGGCCATTATAAATAAGGCCTCGGCGGCGTCAATCTTTACTGAACCTCTTGTTAAATAATAATAATAGCTTACTTTTGAGTGTTAAATATCTGTTTATACTTATGAGTGAATGTTTGTTACAATATCTGTTTGATAAAAATCAGTATCTACTGTAACATATATATATAACTTACTTGCATCTGTATTCATTTATTTTATTTAAAGTATCAGCCAGTTTGGCAAGTAAAATCCAGTTGTGTATTTTGTCAGTGATATAGTTTTATTCATATTAATTTGTCACTTTAGCGGGAGAGCGAGAGGGGAGGAAACGCCGGACCTGACAGGAGATATTAGAACTAGTAGCTAAATATACTAACTAGGAGTACGGCCATTGGTGTACACCAATGGCGCATCATCGGGCTACTGTTACATATTAGTAATACTATGGTACTTTGTAGAGAATTTTTTAATTTTGTGAACACAGGTAGTGGCGTACATCAATAGCTGTACTCGTACTTGTTATTTTATGTTTCATAAATACAGTCAAGTTCGCGTATACGGGCCGCCGCTGGACTGAAAAAATAGTCACACCACATAATTTTAATTTGAAATTTTTATTTTTGGTCATAACATAGTCAAGGCATAGTGGTAGTAGCAATTACACTCCCCTATGGGTTGAAACGTATAGGAGTGTAGCATTTATTTGACATTATAGTTTAAGAATTTTACATGTTACAGGATAGCAAATTAATTAAATTAATTAATACATTATTATATTGTGGTTACATTAAATTTAGAGTTCCGATTGAGCGTTTATATGTAAACATATTACGACTTAGCTAATTACATTTCGTATTTTGCAATTCTGCAAATTCTTCAAATCTGTAATATGAAATCAAGCTAATTTTCGAGTTTATATTTAGTTAAAATTATTTTAACAACAACTTATAGAGTTTAAAAATTTTTACATAATTGAAGATTCATTAAATTCTAGTTTATTTATAATTTCAACTATTATTTTCTGGTGACATTACTAGGTCTTATACTCTCATTGTAATGTTTTGCTTACTAATTATTTTTATTATTTAGTTATACTAAGCGTTTTATCAGCATATATATTAATTTCGAGAAATAAAGTAGGTATAACTTAAAGAAAAAATGCGCTGCGTTTTGATTTTTTAGGATTTATAGCTGAAGTTTTAAACTGATAATATAGCAATTAAATATTAATTACTGCGGTGAACCCAATTTAATGCAGCAAGCAAATTATATAGTGTGTAAAGCAATAACTGCAATATGTCAGTGTTTATCATTATAAAATTGTTTACATTCCTAGTGTTAAAAGCTTTGTAATGTCTATGTATATTGTATACAATATAAATTGTTTCTATATAATTTATACTTATACGGGTAATGTTTGCAGTCGTCGTCCGCAGTATAATATTCCGACATTACATAAGAATTTGAAAACTTTGCTTTAACTACGTCACTGATTAAAAATATTTAATTTAATTTACTATAAAACTATTTTTCCTTATTTTGTGAATTAAAGATGAAACCAATTAGCACAAATGTATTTTTATTACACAATAAAATTTAGCGTACAAAATGTAGAAGAACTATGTAATTTAACTTGGTATACAAGGAAATTAATGTGTATTTACAGCAAAATAATGGTGAAGGGGTTGTGGAGCAGTTGTTAGCGCTAGCGTGGTTTAATCGGGACTCTAGTCAAGGAATATACAGCTTTGATAGATATAGATATAGATTTGATATAGATACCAACTATTCAGATCATTTAAAATAGTGATATAATGTAGTTTGTTTCTTGTCTTTGTTTGTTAGGTTCTAACGAACACGATAGATTAGGTTGTGTAGGTTAGAAAATGTTGCGCTATTAGTATTTGTCTGCACTAACAAATATTGTTGAACTTTCTGCATCGCTTCGGAAACTTTCGCAATTGACACGGGTTTGTCCTTTGTATTTTTTCGTCAAAATTCCTTTCGGATTTCACTTCATATCTTTTTAGTAAACTGTTCCTGACAGTTTGTTCGTCAGTCCCTTTCTCCTTAGTAGTGAAAACGTTATTATCAATAGCGGCAGAAGTAGAAAACATAAGCGTCTTTACCGCAGAAGCTTTATTCTTAAAGCTGTAGCAGCTTGTTTCAAAACTAAAACTAATTCCAGTTTCTTTGATTACATCTGCCTGCTTATTAGCTTTTAACTTTTGCAAAAGTTCATACAACTGTGGTAAACAAGTTTCATTTCCTCTTCGTCGACATTGTAAACTGAAAAAATCCGGCGCTTCGCGCCGTATTTGTCGACTGAGGGCCCGAAGCAGATGCTGAGCTTACAGCGAATAATTTTGTTTAATAAAGAGAACCCTATTTTGGCAACGCTTAAACTACGACAGCGCCTAACTCCACTTTAGCTTCTTCTTGAATTTATAATTTGATAAAGTCGGAACAAATAACAGGGGGATTAATAAAATAATAATTCTTAGATAACGTCAATAATAAACGATCCGTGCATGTGTTCTTGTAACATTCTTCGTTCAAAGTATCTGTTTATCGAATTTTGGAACAAATGCATAGCGGATCCTTAAAATAGTGTTGTGTAGATAACGTC
>JAQFZE010003204.1:0-12989 GCA_034695245.1 Dicyrtomina saundersi | reverse complement strand
AGAAGAAGAGAACGAACCCTAGTCACGAAGTCATTCTTGGAGCAAAAGCATTGGAGTTGTGAGACAACTCCAATAAGTTGCATCCCCTGCTAAAGCCCTATGCTTTCCACGTATAAATACTTTGAATAACCGCCGTGGCACTTTGTTTTAAAATGGGAGCTTTGGACTTCTTTGAGCATTTACGGTATTTGAATATTTTCAAAAATGTTTAAATATTATTCATATTTAATAAATTACTATTAAAATTAATAATTAAATCAATAAATCATTTTTCTGACTTGAATAAAGAATAATGAATTTAAGTGTTTGCGCGGGTAGGTAAAACCATGGGGATGCAAAACTGGTACAGCTTGAACACATACTCAAGACTTAAACTCACTGGTCGGATCTGGATGCAGAAGAAAGAAAGCGTACAGCCGACAGCAACACTAATTCGTGTAGTTGCTTGTTCATCCGCTAACTTTTCTGTGTAGCGCCGTTTTCCACTCCGCCTTCCTTCCTTTGCCATTCTGCCCAGCTCGAATTGTTTCTAGAATGTTCTCAATTTTTATTAATTCCAATAAATCATACACCGTGTTTCCCAGTGAAAAGTGAAAGTGTGCAATCTTAAATAAAGCATTATATAAAATTACTCGTCATACATTTGTAAACTGTAATCAGTAGGTTCCACTGATTAGGAAATTTGTTTTGGAGCTGAACTGAAAGCAACTAAATGCAAAAGTGAAGTGAACTCAGCTTTCTTGTGGGTTTTTCTTATAGAAGTTCTGCTATCTGTACTGTGCCTGTGCCTAAACATCAAATAGCTAACTGTGAAGATAATCACAGTCAGCAGTTGTTGTTTGGAGTGAATTTATTTTATTTACACTAATAAAACTGACTGTAGTTAATGTGTGGAAGTCAGGGTGTGTAATGGCGTTCCAGTTCCAGTTCCAGGAAGGTTTTACATATGATGAGCTTATCCGAAATTACTGTAGTGTTGAGAACCATAAAAGCTCGGTAGTTCTGGATCCGAAAACTGAAAAAAAATTGTTAAGTCAAAGTCAACCATTTATTTCAGTTGGGGAGAAGTTGCTCACAAACCACAACCACCCGGTTAGTCATAGAGGCGAATTCTTGTCACACATAGTTTAAACAAATAATATTATGCTCTGGCTTTTAGGTTATAGCTTTAGCGTAATTAGTTGATAAGGGCTTTATTATAAATAACTATTCGGCAGTTTCTATTAATTTCGAATTTATAAAGACTTCAATAGCACTATGGCCAGGATTCATATTCTGTATTGATAAGTTGAAAGAATCGAGAACTGTTTCTAATGAACACACCAGATGTTTAGTAAATGCCGTGGTAACGTAGTAAAAAAGTACTATAGTGGAAAATAACAGTGGAGGTCTGAAAAAAGTAAACTTGAATTTTACGAAAGTTACTACTCCACAGTTATTTTTCACTATAGTACTTTTTTACTACGTTACCACGGCGTTTACTAAACATCGGGTGGTGGGCTATTAATTAGTTTAGTTTTTAACTATGTTTGTTGTGAAATGTAGATTCAAATTAATGGCTTTCCCCAAAGAAGTGATCATGCAGCTGTGGCTGTTGGAAACACAATTTACTCGTTTGGTGGATATAATGCAACTGGTCCACAATCCTATTCACGTGATGACACTCTGGATGTGTTAGTTGTGAATGTCAATGAATGTGAACCGAAATGGAAATTTGTATCCGTTGATGATAATGATTTTATTCCAAATCAAAGATGGGGTCACTCAGCTGTGGCTTACAATGAATTTATTCTCATCTTTGGTGGATTGGATATAAAGAAAAGTCAATATTCAAACTCGACTCATCTGTTCAATACGAAAACATTGAAATGGGAAGAAGTCGAAGTTAGTGGAACTGTTCCCAAACCCCGTGCAGATCATTCTGCTGTTGTGGTTTCAAATGAGATGATAATTTTTGGGGGATTGGGCGCTACAAATGATTTATATTCTTTGAATCTCGACACTTTTTATTGGTCAAAGATTAAAACAAAAACGTACGCATGTTTCTCATTTTGTTTTTATGACATAGCTCAATTTGATTCTAGCTTAAATTGGAAATAAGTCATTGTGGTTCTTCACACAGTATATTTTAAAAGTCACATATTTTCGTAGTTGAACTGACACATTTGGAGTCGATGCAAATGACACCCATGCTTTGACCAGGTCCCTTGAAAAACTAAAGTGCGTATCATCCTTGTCAATCCTGTGGATGCCAGAACTCTCAAATAACATGAAAACCTCATCGGCATGCGCAGCTCCATAGTTAGTAGGGCGTTTGTGTAATATAACAGAGTTAAAACGGAATTTAATAGCTGCTATTATAAGTTCAATTTTAGCTGAAAACTTGGCTTGGATCATCATGAAAATGTCCAACACTGAAGGTCCAGCCTTAGTATATAAATACAGTTGAACTGGAGCATTTTGTAACCCCACAGATGCTACTTTGTAGACTCCGTGCGTAAACATTCGATCAGATAACATGTTTGTAATGGGCCAAAACTGTTTCACTAAATCGAACGTAGTAGTATCACTTCCCAAATAAAACCTTTTTATTTTATCACTTTGATGTTTCTCTGTTTTGTTGAGAAAAAGAAAAATAGTTTCTATATGATCCCAGTCATTTTCTATGCGTTTTGGATACTCAGGCGGCGTTAAAATGCCTGAAAATTACAAAGTTTAAATAATTAGGAATTCTAGTATTTAAAATCATCAGTGTAAAAATTTGAAATAATAATTATAGAAATAACTCAACGAATATGATTTTAGTTGAATTACTGTAGGTTAAATATAATGCTTCGTCTGCAGTAACGCCAGTAAGCCACGGAATATTTTCTGTATTTCCAGATTTTATAAGATTTAGTGGTCGATCAGGTAGAAATGTCTGAGCGTCCAAAACTGTTTCAACTGAAGGGTTAAACATGATCATTTGGTTCCTGTGAAAAGCATGGCTCTAAATTGTCAAATTTTTAGAAGGGTGTCACATAATTCAAAAATCTGTAGTATTCAAGGATTAGTTTTATTGACATTATGATTGTTAATTGCATTATATATTATTAGTTACTACGTGGTCCTGGGGCGGGCGATAAGCTTCAAGTATCTTTGTCAGTTCAACTTTTTTAAGACATTCAACCATTTCGACTGACGTCTCAGTTGGGCAATTTAGTTGACGCGAGAAACTTTTAGCTCTGCCTACGGGATCTTCGTCCAATGCCCAGGGAGCAAGGGCAGTTCCACTTTGTGAAATTGCTCTTTGGAAAAAACCTTGATTGAGCCAATCCTTTACTTACTTTTATTTTTTTTACTTTAAGCACTGACATTTTTTGAATTTCTGAATATCAAAACGTATTTGTTTTACTTTTCTCTAAAAGGAATAAAAAAAGAACTAACCCCGAGACATTGGTGACATCATTTGCAAATGAACGCTAGCTCCCCTGCAGGCAGATGTAGAAAGTTTATTTACATCAAAAGAATACATTATTTTATACTATATAGTAGACATCTGGGTAGGGGGCAGTCCATAATTGATGTCAACAAAAAATTAACATTCCTAGAACATTATTTGTAGGAACCTAGGCTCATTAGCCCTACCCATGACGACATCGTTTATGGACGACCCCTCATACAATCTATAAATAATTATAACAAATATTTTCTAAGTTTGATCTCAAGTTCAAAGCAAACACAGTGTGTATAGTACCCCGCTGAATTTCCAAAAATTGTAATTTTATTCGAATCTCCACCAAAATGAATAATGTTTTCTTGAACCCATTTAAGAGCAGTTGACTGATCTTTGAGGCCCATATTTCCCCGGACGACACCGTCCCCTGTGTTTAAAAACCCTGGAGCCAAAAAATAAATCTAGTATTAAAAATGAATGTTTACACCATATATAATGAGTTCGATTCGTTACCAAGCGCATTTAATCTGTAATTAATTGTGACAAGGACAACATCTTCATCCATAAAATAATCCGGCTTGTGGTCCTTTCCAGTTCCTCGCATAAAATTACCGCCATGGATGTAGAACATTACAGGTAGTAGGCTTGATTTGTTTTCTATCTAATTAGATACCATAATTGACATTGTTAAATTAAAGCAGTGTTACCGTATAACACGCAGTTATTAACGATTTTTAACAAATATTGTGCAGTATATAAGCATATTAATTTGCCGTCAACATAAATAACAACACAATTTAGTAGTTAGCAAACCTTTGGCACGTAAACATTCAAATATAGGCAGTCCTAAAAATGAGCAAAATTAATGACTTGAGGAAACTTATGCAAAGTTTGAACATGTATTGTGTATAAATGTTGATTTAATTATTAGATACAATTTAATTACTTCGCTGCCCGAGATGTCATCTATTATTATAATTTCTGTTTGAGCGCATGTACTTCCATAATATCGCGCATCTCGAACACCGTACCATTTTGTATCAAGTGACTGTGGTGACTTTAAGATAATTCACGTATGTATTAAAACTTTAATGTTGGATGTTTAAAAACAAAAAATCACAATTAAAATTTTAAGGTCAATATTTTTATACTTTTTTTTTTTTTTAGATTAACAAAAGGCTTACTTCAAATCGAAGCTGTCCCACTGGTGGTTTTGCATATGGAATTCCAAGCCATTCGTAGAATATACGACCCCCTCTTGACAACGATATTTGTCCACGTAACCTTCCAAAATTTGTTTCTACTATTGTTTCATCTGGAGCTGACGGATAGCGTATATTTCTGAAGTAATAATCTACACTAACTAGAAGAAAACCTAGAAATAATTGCGTCCCCTGCATTTCTGAGGAGCCGACTTGAACACCTGTTATGAATTGAAATGATAGAATGAATTGAAATTAATTGAATGCTATGATTTATGAAACTGGAATTACTTCTACAACCCTTGTTTTTTACTGTTTACACATTATGCTGTATTTATATTGCCTGTATAAGTTTGATTTGTGGCGAAACCGTATTTTAGGGGCTAATCTACTAAATGTGCTAAATTTGATTTTCTAAGCAGAAGCCCAATTCTCCTTTAAGTAGGTTAAATATTAGTTCATATGAGATTACCCCCTCCTTTGGATCCGCTTTTGAGTTCAATTCACTTAAAAGTAATAAATTTTAAAAGCCGGAATTTGGAAAATAGTTTACATTGCATTACGAGATAACGACTGTATACCATTGTTGCTTTAGTAATTTGCGTGTTTACGTAATAAAGTGTGTTACGAAATCTGCCTTGAGCCTTCAAGTAGTGATACTTACCCGTTCCTGTGATTTTTCTTTTTGTATATAATCAATTATTTTAACAGCTACGTTAATAGCAGCACAATATTTTATAAACTATTGAAACAGCTCTTTATAATCCATTTGCAATTTTACGATTGTACACATGCTGCATAAATGGATATCCAAATGTGGGAGGTATAAAAGTAAACGCCAGTGCTTTGTTTATGAAATATAATAAGGTTCGCAACGGCAACGGTGGAGAAGCTATATGACAAAGACCAGTATCCGTTATAAAACTTACATTACAAGCTGTCCCACAATTTGATTGATTACAAAATCAACAAAATTAGGAGTTGATTCTCGTTCTAGCGTACGGAACCCACCAACTTTAATTCCAGGAATTTTTAGCGACTTTATTTCGGCTCGCATTAGATCTTTCGTGTATTTTCGGTATAGACTACCACTCACGCTTTCTAGTTGCATGTTCACCTCGTTTGATTTGTCAGGGATGACGTGAGCCTTGCCAAACGCAATTACATACATAGCGATTACATCCACGGCCAGAAGGAGGTTGTGTCTGTGTCAGCAGGGAACATCATGAGGCGGAAAAGATTAACTGCACAGGTATTAATTCCCAAGCCAATTAGAGCGGACCATATTCTTCGAATGCAAATTCTCTACGGTGACCTCTGCTCTTTTATTTTTGTCGACATGGTTTTGGATATTCGATTCCAATTTTTTGACACTTGGAATGGGAGGATGTTGAGCATGGACAGGGCAGAATACGCTAAAATGTTCCATCGCAGATCTTTCTTTGTCAGCACCATTTTCATGTAGTGTAGTTTTCAAGTTCTTTAGCAACCAAAGTGCTATTTTCAATTTTTTAAAAGAATGTACTAGGCTGATGGCTCAAAGATGTTCTAGAGCATTCAAAAATGTTATGATATAGTTCATTGAATTTAAAGTCGTCAGTCAGATATAATTCGCATTTGCAATGTATTATTAAATTAATTGTAGTGTGCATGTGGGACACTGTATTTAAATCTTAGCCCAAAACCAAACTATTTTCATGTATTTTAAAGCCAAGTTTTTAAACCTATGATTAATGCTTTTAAATTTATTCAAGTGGGACGGGCACCGCCAGGTTTTCATAGCACACTACCACTACACGTCATTATTTAATTTTAATTATTTCCGAACAACACAGTTGCTGTAGTCCTATTATCAAATTATTTAAATTCTGAACTGTAATAATCATGTTTTAACCAGCTATTACTAATTCAAGGATGAGCACGCGCTCGCATTAAAGTTCCATAGCCCATGATTAAATATTTTGATTTAGGAAGTTTTTCTTATTATTTTTATTACATTTGAAATGATTTCCAAAGTTTTAAAGAGTAATTACGTAGCTTTTGATGAGTAGGTGGATACTGTAAAGTACCTCTTAACTGTGATTAAAAAAAATTATCCAGAATGTTTAATCCATTTAAAACTCATAATGACCCATTTTTAATTTTATCTAAGCCCAAAATACAGCATTTTAAAATTATTTTAAATACCCGTATCGTATAAACATATGTATTTCAATAGCCCAAAAGCTTTTAAATAAAACATTTTGCACACATAAGTTGTATATATCTGAGAAAGAGATTTTCTAATTTATGGATAGAGCTGCCTTATTAACTAAGCGCATGCTTATTATAGGCAAAGCAATATCTAGTTAACTGAAACATAGTCACAGTAAAGAATTTAAGGGGTTTAACTATACGGCTTTAGCAACTGGTTCTTTTAGAAGTAATAAAAATCCATTGATACTGAGCCTACTTATTTTTGCGTATCTACATACATCAAAGCGTTTCTGAGCAAGCCTTATGGTTTAATTAGTCCCATCAGTCCATTATGAACATAACAATATAAAGTTTAATACGATGGCGTTTAAGGTTTAAAAACTTTAACCTACTTCCTTAGTAAAAATTCGTATTAATAATTGTCTCCTTAATGTTTGAGATGCTTTATATTTTAAATTTAATACAATGGTTTTATTGTTCAAAAGTAGTGTGTATAATGTTTTTCTGCAGCTTAATATAACCTTTAGACAAAATGCTAATAGTCAAAACTAATATATTGCTTACTGAAGAAATTGTAAGATAAAATACAACGGTAAAGCTGCTAACTTAACAACAGCTAAACAAAAACTTTTCTGTCCACTCGGTTAAATAAATGCTCAGCTAGCATGTAAATATTGAACAAATCGTGAAATTGGGATTAAAAAACGTAGTCAACCCTTTCGAAAAAAGTTATATAGCAGATGTTTAAATAAAGACTTTACATTTAAAGGATTTAAAAAGTTTTTGGCTCTTGATAAACAGCTGTGCTAGTATAGTCTGATTTTATTTCGAATTTCAAGCAACTTTGTAGGCATAGTCACTAATTAGTTAAATTAGGACAGTAATTAACTTCAGGGTGACCGTAGAGAACATCGGAAAAAAGAAAGCGGAGGTAATACACGAATCAAATGTTGATTTTCATCGTTATATGGATATACGTGGTTCACACATGGACACACTACTACTACACGTCATATTCGATTTGAAATTAGGTAGTTTGAAGTAATGTTAAATGCATAATATGTTCTATCTATAATTGATTTTTGTCCAATTGTTTGGGGTTTAGGATCAGACAACGAGTATCAAGCTATTCAAAATAAGATCAATAGAGCCATTTTGTCATTTTGTATGATAAAGCAGAATCGGGTAATTGAAGGTGACCTGTTGGAAATTGTGTAATATTATTTCTGTTACTGAAGAAAGAGGTACTATTGTCTTGTATTCACTCTTAAAACCGTAAATTATGTATTTAGTATAGCTTATTTACAACACCTTTTTGTTCTATCTAAACGAAGGAGAAGCACTCGGTCGCAAGGTAAATGCCTATTAGAATGTGTACGATTTATTACAGAACTTCATAGAGAGTCTCCTGTGTACCGTATGACTTATGAATGGAATAAGCTTCCTGAAAATGTTAAGTGCTCCGATGACACTGTTGACAAGGTGGGTGAGCTTTATCATGTAGCTGCATTTTAGAAATAGGTTGTCCGATCATATTGTAAAGAATCGAAATTCATTTGTGTACAATATGTGTATTCCATCATGAGTGGATTAATTTTGTCAATGTTAGTTCTATTAATGGTTGACGAGTTTGTATTCTGGAATGTGATTATCGTAATTAGAATTATTTAATTTTCCTTTTTAGTGTCCTCATTTGTAAATCAGTATATGAATTGAACTGCTTGACACTTAAATAAAGATAACTCAAACTCAATTTCAAATTATTTTTAAGCAAAGCAGTTGCTGTAGTCCTTTTACCCAAATGTTTAAATTATGAACAGTAATAAATAAGTTTAAGGTAGCTATTACTAATCCAAGGATAAGCACGCGATCGCATTTAATTTCCACAACCCCTGGTTAAATATTTTAATTAAAGAATAAAAATTGAGGTTTGTCTTAATAATGTATTACATTTTTAATGGTTTTCAAAGTTTTAAAGAGCAATAGTTACGTTGATTGTAATGAGCACGTTCATACTTTAAAGTTCTTTTTAGCTGTAATTTAAAAATTGTAATTCAGAAGCTAGGTTTAATTAGGTTTTCCACCGATTTAAAATTCGTAATGACCCATAACCATTTTTATTTCAAACTAAAATACAGCATTTAAATAACTAATTTAAATACCTCTATAGTAAAGGATTTACTTAAATGGCACAAAACCTTATTAACCTAATTAACAGTTTGAGCTACCTTATTAAGTAACAACAAGTACATACAGGAACTCTAGTTTAACACAAGAAGAGACACAATTTGGTTAATAATGAAATCAACAAAATTAGGCGTAGTTTCTTGCTCTAAATAATAGAACCCTCCTGCTTTGATTCCATGAATCTGATGCGACTTACAATCACGCTCTATTTCACTTTTCCCAGAACTACTCAGGCTACAAGACACCATTCTGATTTGTCGATGTAGGTCTTTCATTTTCTCAGGGATCTCAAAAGCCTTGTCAAATGCAATCACAAAAGCAACAATGACTTCTACAGTTAGAAACATAGTTGCAAAAGCAATAGCAGTGTGTGAATGAGCGAATCGAATTGCAACATATCCAAAAATGACAGCACAGTTAATTAAACCAGTTTTAACGAGAAATACGATGCTGCTTAAACAAAGGTTGAAATAGTTGGTGAGCAACTGGAGACGCCGAATTTCCTTAAATATTTCTTTTAGCTCTTGACGACTTTTCCAGGTGTTATTTGTTCGTCTGCATCGTTTGAAAATAAGAAAAATGACAGGAATTAGGTTGTAGTTTAGTACTGCGCGTAATTAAATTTTTTTCTGCATTAATTTATTTTTGCTTACATTTCATTTCCTGTCGTAGAAGTTGGAGTTGGAACAAGACCTATGAGCATATCAATCTGCTGACTCACGTAGTGAATAAAAAAGAGGATCATAAACCCTCCGTGGTACGCTGCTGTCATAAATGGGAGAAATGCTACACAGTCAAATGCCAGAGATATCCATTTTATTGCGACGTATTGGCTGTTCACAATTTCAAAGTGTTGAAGCAATGAGTACGTGTAGACTGGCATATGCGGATCGTAGAAGAATAAAGATACAATTATAACTTCTGTTGAGACAATAATGAGTGGGAAGTACTCGAGCAATAGGTTTACAATACTGAAACTAGTGTTGTTCAACGCTTGGTGAACTGCATCTAGAAAAAAACGAAAATCAAAATGACACAAAATCATAAATTAGATAAAAATGTAACTAATTAAAAGTTTTAATTATTGTTACCAGCGTCCGGTTCTGCTTCTGTATCTTCTTCTCTAATCAAAAGTGTTTCATTTTCCTTCTTTTCAAGTCCAAGAATTATTTCTTGGATAATTTGAGCGTTTAGGTCAGGCCAGAAGAAGACAGTTATGCAGAGCCCGTAGAATACACAGACCACTTCAAAGAGAACGACATATATCAAGGGAAGGTAGTATGATTTGTCAGACTCGGCTGGAAAGAGTACAAGGCGCAAGAGGCTTGTGACATATATGGATGCTTGCAATCCAAATAAAAATAGCCACACCAACTGTATAACAAATCTATATAAGGACTTTCGCTCCTTAAAAATTATGGATTTAGTTTTTGACTTTTGAATTTTAAATGGGAAAATGTTTATAGCAGACAAAATCGAATACGCTGTGATGTTCCATCGTATTTGTTTTTTTGTCAGCGTCATACTTAGTACGTTTTCTTTCAGTAATTCAGTTTTTTTAGCCAGTAAGGATACATGACATGCCAATTGTAAGAACACAAGTCTTATGTGCTTGTGGTTTGGGTGGTAAATGGGAGAAAGGCCTTATAGAATATAATCTAGGATATAGGAAATGGTAAGTTTAATTTAAAAGTTAAATTACCTTTAATTATAACGGCCCCAGTTATTATTATTTTTACTTTGAATTTAAAGTGACTTGAGGAATTAAAATAATAAAATAAACTTTTAAATAATACTTGCTTTAAAAAACTAAGTCCGTAATTAGGTTGGGTTTGTAATGGCAATCATTAAATTAAATGAATAGCAGCGATTCATAATAATTAAAAATAATTGTACAGGCTATTTAATTATTCTAAATATCTGGAAGAAAAAAAAGAAAACACACTTTTACAAACTTGGTAAAGAACTTTTATATCATTATGTGTTTTTTGTACATAGGGTTATGATAATGGAAAGTTAGGTTCTGGGCTTCAAACAACATACTTAGGATAATCAAAGCTTTATTTAATTTCCGCAATCATGGTTTATAACCTAGTTTAGAATTAAATGTATAAGAAATTGTAATTAAAAACTAAACTGGTTAAATAGGATTCTATTAGGTTAATTATTTGGTTTGTAAAGGTTTCTAAATGTTTTATAATAAATTGTTAAAAAGTTTCTTTCTGCTATTTATTTTACTTTTAGTCAGTTTATAGTTATATGTCATATTATTAAAGTAATTTAACCTTTAATAAGCACATACATTGCTATACATATGCCTAACAGTAGTAGACATTATTATGTGATTTAAAAATCATTATACAGTCGAATCTCGGTAAACCGGCTTCCGGAGGGACCGGGTTATTTTGGCCGGTTTAAAGTCGAGCCATTATACAGATACCGGCCGATTGGCATTATACAGATACTGACCAAATGCCAATATATGAATGAATAAATAAATTGATTTAAAATCAGTATGAACTTGTGGTCTACGTCACATTTTATATTTAAAAATTAGTAACTACGGAGCATATTCAAATGCTATTATAAATTATTATGAGTGGATTAAATGAGTATTACACTTAATTTATTGAATAAAATAAATTTTCTTGTACAAGTTTTTGATTAAAAAAGTATGGTATTTTAAAAATATAAATTTTGATCAAACTGATCGTAAGTTGAGTAATGGCTTGTGTTTTTCTTGAGAGATACGACCGGCAGCAGCATCACTTCTTTCTACACACTCCATCACAATTTCTTCCCTGTGAATACTAACAACCCAGATACAGAAAACATTGTAGAGCATTGTCATCAAGTCAGCAATCAATATAAGTACATTTCCAGTGGTTGCTTCGATAGCAAGAAAAATTAAAGAAATTGCGAGAAAGAGTATTTCCATTGCTGTCCACACTTTCAGCTTTGTTGAGTTTTTCTATGTAAAATCCAAACATAAGAAAATTAGGATAAACATCTTGAAGCAAAAATTTGACGATTTTTTATTTACGTAAAACTCAAGACGCTGCTTAAAATTTGTTTACTTATTTTTAGAAATAAAAATTGAACGTTACGCTTGAAATTTACTCATGGAGTTACATTATATAAAATTTGTGTCGTGCTTCAAATATTAATTATGAGTTTTTGTAAGTTCAAAACGTAATATTGGCATCTATTTTGAAAGTAAAAAATGTTCTATTTCATTTTTATGTTTTAAAAGGTTCAAATTGTTTAAATTTTGCATGTTCTTTAAATATGTGCTAGATATTTTATTCACATATTTCTTAAGACTTCAAAATATTGCATTGGATAAGTTTTGAAAATTAGAATTTGTTGTATTTGCATATTTTTTTTTAAATTGAAAAATTTATTTTTACATTGTTTTTTAAAAAGGCAAAATATATTCTATTTGCTAGGTTTTTAAAAGTTTCAATTGTATTATTTGTATGTGTTTTAAAAGTGCAAAATATTCTGGTAAATATGTTTTAAAAAGTTCAGAATATTTTATTTGAGAAGTTTCAAAGAGTGCAAACTGCAGTACTTGCTTTCCTTTTAAATGTGCAAAAAATTGTCTGGCATGATTTAGGGTCAATGCTTATTTTTGTAGACCGTGCATTTTGTTTTTAGTAACAAATCGATATATCGGTCATTTTGAGTCTTAACACGCAACGTGCGGGAATTTTTAAATTTTTAAAGCAACTACTAGTAAAAGTATTAAAGTTAAATACAATTTAATAGGAATCGTTGTGTACCTGCTTTACACCCATGATAAGAATAATGCCGGAAAAGAAGCCCCATAAGGAAATAATAGTTCCAAATATTGACACGCTCAGTCCAAGCATCCCATTCACAAATATGTCTAATTCATCATCCTCCTCAAAGTGTTTATCATCACTTTCAGCGTCTGCATAAGTGTCATGGTCACGGATTATTAG
>JAQFZE010003203.1:0-12990 GCA_034695245.1 Dicyrtomina saundersi | reverse complement strand
ATGCTTAGTATATGTATCTTGAGTAGCTAGATATTCTTTTACAATTTTAGGTTTTATTCCTGTTTTTCTAGCTAATTTATTTATTCCTACGAATCTAGTCAATGGGTTTTTATATACAAAATCTAATATTTTATATGATTTATCATCTTTATCTTTGTCTAGTCATAATTTATTATTATGTAATCCTAAACTTAGATATAATTTTGGTTTTATTACATTTTTTGTTACTACACGTTTCACTTTTTCACTAAATGTAGGATTTTCTATTTCATCTATGTCTTTAAGTAATTTTCTATCTGCTTTATGTCTATTATCTTTATCTTTGTAAATATTATATGATAAATTGTGATGCATTGCTGCTTCATCAATTCGATCTACTGGCTTATCTCCTTTTGCTATTCGTTCTTGAAATTTAGTTCCTGGTCATAAATAATTACTCCCTTGGTAGTGTACTTCTTCTATATATTTACCAATTTTATCAACAATATCATCACCAATTTTAGGCTTATTACCTTTGTCACTTGTAAAAGTACACTTTTGAGTATTACACACTGTGCATTTTGTTTTTATCATAGTTTCATCGTTTTTAGTAATTACTTGTTCGATTTCATTATTAGGTGTTTTAATCTTGCATTTCATACAAATTATACGGTCTACGTCCTTCTTGTGCTTTGTGCTATTATTCATTTATTAACATACATATTTTATGAATATTTGATTTTTTATGTCTTGCAATTTTATTACGTCTTCCTATGCATCCACATTTACACATCACAGGTACACTTTCTTTTTCTTTAGAACAGACTTTACATTCAGATCTTAGACCTGTTTTAGTTGCATGATCTTTTCTAAATTCATTTAACTGTTTCTCCACCTTACAAATACTACATTTTATTTTATTGTTCCCTATTTTATAAGAAAACAGTTATTAGGTAAAAGCTAAGAGCTATACTAAATTATTTAATTCATCATTTCATAACATCAACCTGAACATGGCTGTGTTAAAACCACTGATTATTGTAATAAAATCATTGAAATGCATCACTGTCGTTAGTGATACTTATAAAATCAAAGTCGTAGTCGAAGTCGTAGTCGTAGTCGTGGTCGTAGTTATGTCGGAGGTGGATATGTGGTGTTTTTTTAAATTCCTGAAATTCCTAAAAATAGTCTTGTTTTTTATGAAAAATAGAGATAAATCAATGATTTAATATGATTTTATGATAATTTTTAAAAGTTGGTCGTAGGTCGTAGCTTGTGCCAGAACATACAATTCCACACTACTATGAACAAATATGCGTAGACTTTAAAATAATATTTGTAACTATGCTAACAAATAAATATATTTTTCTACTTAAAATTAAATTTTTCTCAATCTAATTAAATTACTTTGTAATTGTTCCGTAATTCACAATGAAAGATGCGACGGAATCCAGATCCACACCACGTTATTTCTTAATAGGTGTGTACCCGCAGGTACTTAACGGTATGCATTAGCATCTATATGCTTACAACGACTTAAGTTTAAAGTTTTAGTCCTTACAAACTAACAGAAACAACCACGTTACTTTGGTTTACCACTTTACAAATTAAAACTGAACTAGGCTGTCAATAGCTGTCATATGCAAACTCTATCTTGTAATTAAGAGCTCTACTCAGAACTACTCACTTAAAGATAGAAAATTAAATTATTATCTTAATTTTAATATACTTGACGGTAAATTAATTATTTTGTTAGGTTTAGAAATCATTTATGAACAAATTATGTAGTTTTGATTTGAGACACCTCATAGAGTTGACCTCCTACACTGTTAAATTTATTTAGTTATTTTAATATTTGTGACCTATAATAACACTCTCTTAATCTTAACATTTTGTTTCATTTCATGAATATTCATTACATTTTTATTAATTCATGTATCATTTAATTTAACTTGTGCTAAATATTTAAAAGTTAATAGGTATACTTGAAAATCAATTATCCCATGTTTAAGATAAAGATAGTCATTTACATAAGGGTTAAGCATCCAAAAGGTATGTCCAAAGGTTCTTAAAAATGGGATATTTCCTTGACAATATTTGTGGACGACCTCAAATTTGTGTAAAGTCATTTATGTATCATCCCAATGAAACAGTGTAACAAGTCTTACTCGTCAGTTTTGTGTAAAGGCTGCCTGCAGATAAAAACAGAAGAATACTATTTTGTTTTTAACAACAAATGGAAGCAAAACATTTTGGTTTATACAAAAAGTGGAAGGAAACTGTTTTGATACTTTATCCTCGACAAGTAATTTAAATTTTTATTGTAATCACATCTGATTATTTTGATTTTAAAGAGCTCAGAGAGGCCAGCAAAATGACCAAAAGAAAAGACATAATTATAATTGTCATCAATTGTAATTTTAATTAGGTAATTACAGTAATAATTACATATAATAATCTTTAAACTAGTTTAAAATAAATTATATGGTCAAGCTTATAGTTTTTTTTAACTGCAAAAATTTAAATAAAACCCAATCAATATACTTTGAACAGACATGTCACGGATGTCCGACTCTTATATGGCACCATAACTATCAGACTCGTAGTTTTAAACCAACAAAATCAACACAATAGACCGTGACCTAAATTTTGTAGCCAAAATGTACCTAAAACCGGCCATATTATGTAATTTTTTTCAGAACTTAAACATATTTGACATAGCTTATTATTAAGTCATATGTAGTACGCATTTACGAATTTTCTGATATCTGTCTTATTTTTATACTTCGAAGATTTGATTAAACTTTCAAATTGTAAGTTAAATGGATTTCAGGCCCACAAGAGAGAAAAAGAATGAATTTAGGTATAGATTATATGCACGTTAAAACCGTACACGATAAAAAATGTTTGACATTTTTTGAAATTCAGCGTGTCATTCTATAAGTATGTAATATAGATTTTTTTTGTTGATAATAACTACTAACTATATTGCAATGTAACTGTTACACTTATTTTAAGGACAGGAGCGGCATGTTAAGCCGTTCATACATAGACGTACGCCTTGATGTTTTGATTTGTCATTCATTCTCTAATGTAAACATTAAACATCAATGAATCTGGTAAATAATGAATGAGAGTGTTGAGATTTCAAGATTTTAACTCACTTAATAATTAATAAAAATTAAAAACAACAATCAAAAATTCGCAGTATATAAAGAAATGCATGGGATAAAATGGGAAATGAATGGAAAATAGAGTTATTGTCGAAAATATACTGTTAAAATGTGACTTGTAAAATATGAATGGGATAAAACGGAATAAATAGTGAGATGAGGTTGCTCAGTAAAACTTCTGTGCGGTTAATGACAACAACAGGATTTGTTTTACTGAGGCTAAAAGACATACTGGGAAATATCGGGTGTCGGATAAATGTGCGGCGCAATCGGAGCAGCACGATTGCCATCCACCCTGCCAAGGTTTTGGCGGTCTTAACCTTCTCTTTTAATTAAAAAAAAACTTCTTAGCTCAAATAAATAGGAAGTGAGAAGAAATAGTAACAAGGTCTAAAGATAAATTTAACTGAATCAGTTTCAAAGATTTTTAATGGAAGGATATGAAAAATAAAATTTATTTACAATTAAATACAGAATGAAGTTCAATGAACGATGCCACACCAGCAGCTACCGTGGCGCCGTAAAAACCCACATACTACCTACAGTTTTTAGTAAGCAATCCAGCCTAGTGGTGAGTGTGTGCGTATGATATCGCACACACCAGCATCTAAAGTCAAGCACAGTGAAAACGTAAAGAGGCTAGGTGCGCCGCGTACATGAAACTGGATTTTTGTCACCTATGGCAATTTACCAGTAGGTGCTTGATTTGTCGTTCTTAATTTTGAAAGAATTGAAATAAAATTTATTTTGCTTTTATTTTACTCAACTGGTAATTTCATCATTAAATACTCAAAGATCAATCAAAATTAAATGTTAGAATTGATGTGGCAATGGTGGAAATGGCGACTTGAAGCTTTTTTCTACCAATGCCGATCAAAAGATGAACGTTAGGGGCTGGTGTGTCTTGGATGGCAAACGGAAAATTGAAAAGACCTACTGCCACCACTATGTCATCGCCACATTATCATCATCTTTAATTGTGGTTACTTTTATTTTAAATAAATCAATTTGAATTGAAAATAAACGGAATATTGTTAATTGTCTAGAATAATTTTACAATTAAAGAAAAATTCATAAATACATAGATAAGGTGCATGACTGTGTGGTTTCAGAGCAAAACACTGAACAACTATGCAAACCTAATCGATGAAAATGATAAGTCAATTGTCAGGTCAGGGACTTGTAGTATTCTTAATGGAGTTTACTCAAAGACTAACTTTACTGCCTTGTTAACTACCTTTGCAGCCTTTTAATTTTAAATTAATTTGGTTTCCGCTAATTTTATTTATTTACTCGGTAATTTTAGTTAAGATAATAGGATAAATAAGCCAATAAAGTCAGAAGGTTAGGTAAGTCGGTGGTCAAGAAAGAAGAGGGGATCGTTTTCCCCAACCCAAGCAAGAAAAGAAAGGACAATTCGTAAAAACCGTCTACAGTTACATTATTCACCAATTTGCAGACAGGTTCTAGTTATATCAGTCGAATTCAAGCTAAGCTGTAATTTTAAATAATTTTTTATGACTTTTTGATGAATTTGCTATGATTTCTAACTTATTGAGAGAGCAATTCGAAGAAAAATTAGCTCTGTATTGATGAATTATTTTAATATATATATAATTGAGAAAGCGCGTCCTGAAGAGACGCTGGCTTTACGCACTGCCAATTTTGCATGTATATTTTTACATAATTGATTAATTAGGGATAAATAATAGTGGAATATAGTATCATACAATTTATTTTATGCCAAATTATCAAGATTAGATACAAAATAGATTAAAATCGAACAGAAAATTACCAATGTAATGATTTTTAACTTATATCAAAATATTTATATGTTAAAAAGAGAAATATAGTAACTTTTATTTAACTTATAATAAGAACTGAAATTATGCCTATTAATGTTATTTCAATAACAAAATCTTCAGGAGCTGAAGGCTCTTTGATTCAAAAGTCAGACTTATATTTTGAGTTCATATTAAATTACTATTAATATACGTGTGTTAGTTAATTTTGTCCGCGTTATAATACAAAAATCTTACTACACCCTGGCACATTGTTAAGGAGGTTGATGGTTATTACAGACACTGAGACAGTTTGGCACTTTGCGCGTTATTCGTCAACAGCGTACCAAAAGTAGGTGCTGAGCTTTTTGCAAGTTCGATAAATCTTGGAAAGACGTTGTTATTGTAGTGTGGCTAAGATAAAATCTTTGCAGATGGTGCCCTTAGAAGCAGTAAGCAGAACACAATTGGTACTGTTTAAGTACGCTTGATAAAAGTAGCGCCTGTCCAAGTGGGATAAGTTTTGGTTTTAGTGATACAAGTCACAAGTAGGCAGATTATGCGTAAACTCGGTAACAGCGGCAGAGGTTTTAGTTGCGAGTAGCATCAATACGAGTAGAATTGTTTGCTTGATACGAATTTTGCTAGTACAAGTGGTCAGGAAACAAGTAAGCTTGACTAAAATGTCGCCAATACGAGTGTATTAGGTTTGCTTACAAGTGCCCGCCAAAGTTTGAAAATAACTTTAATATTTTGCAACCCAATATCTGCGTCAACTTTCATCCTATTTTTAAAATAATAAAGATCATTATGTAGAAAGATATTTTCGGGTTTTTAATAATTAATTCAAGTTTCATATTTTAAAAAAAATTTATTCCAATTAATTTTTGGGGCCCTAAATATTTGCCCTCATTTTGAAAAAAATAAAAATGTTTAACAAACTCTACAAATTATTTTTTACATAAATGTTAAGAGATTACTTTAAAAAAGTATTTTAAACTAAAAATCTAAATAAAATTAATATAATCGTAATTATTTTGACTATCCTCACAAAAGTGAAACTGTGTTCATTAAAATAATACTCGTTACTATCCTGCACAAAGTCGAAATGGTAAGCTATAAAAATTCAACTTACGGATTCAGCTTTCTTGTATCATAAGGATACGGATTTGGATTTAGCTAAATATACTTTTCCGTTTCAGCTTCGGATTTGGATTAAGCTTTTTTTTAAATGTAGTTTATTTCAGCTTCAAACTTCGGATTTAGCTCAAGCTTAGCATTTCTGGATACATTATTCAGTCAGTTAGTTTTAATTGCTAAAAATCATTTATAATATAATGACAGAACATATAAAATGTGAAACTTGTCAAAAGCAAATATCAAAGAAAACCTAGTCTCATCAACTCTAATCTGAGGGGCATTTAAATATAATATGAAAGAATGTAGTGTTAATACAATTGAATGTGTGAATGTTAAAGTTGCTAATTAGAATAAAAATTGAAGTACTTAAACATAATCAAAATGTAATAGTCATTTAGATTCCTATTAAAGAAAAACAATATTGCTCAAATTGTAACAATTATTATTAAAGAAAGTATTGATATAATCATATTACAATAAAAAACATAAAGGAAAAGCAATAATGACAAATAAAAGAATAAAGTATAATATTATTCTTGAAAATGATGAATTTATAGTATATAAATCTAAAAAAGCTTTGAAGGGTATGTTCAAGACATTAAATTTAGATTTTTAAAATGAAACAAAAATATTGTAGTGGAATCGATAATACAGATATATTATATAAACTCAATAGTATTCTTAATTTCTTTAAGGAAACATGTATTTAAAAACAAATAAAAATACAATAGGTCTTACATGAGACTTTAAGAAAATTCATACCTTCAACAGGGGAAACTGTATATTAGGACATGACATATTTATCTAATAATCAAACAAAATTATAAACAATAAGATATTTATTTAGCTATTGCGGCATGGTTTTAATAAACTTAGCAAAATTTTATGTAGAATAACCAAAGTGGATATTTAATAAAAAATTATGTATACATGTGAAAAATAGAGATCATAAATGTTTCAAATATTGTATGTTATATTATAAATATTAGAATGAAATAAAAGCAAACCCCATAATGAGTTTCCAAAATTTAATAACTCTGATTAAGATTATGATTTTAACTTTACTGGAATAAAATTTTTTGTAACTCTGGATGGTATAGAAAAGTTTTTGTTACAAAATGATATATTAATTATTGTTTATATTCTACAAAGTAATCATATTATTCTTTATGATACCTGTCAACATGAAAATAGAAATGAAAACCATGTTTGTTTGTTTGTAGTAGTCAATAAATACAATAAATATCCTTACATATATATTAACGATTTATTAAAGCTAGTTAGAAGTCAACTAACAAAACACACAAAACACATTTTTAATTTTACTTGTAATAGATGTTTTTATCACACTTATAATGTAAAATCAATAAAATTACAATATTTATTATGTAATTATTATTTTAATGGTTGTAGAGCAATTCTTATAATGCTTAAAAATGATGGAAAAGCAATTATTAGAAAAACCAGGACCTTTGGTAAAATAGTAAGGTCACCAGTGTTATATTACGCAGATCTAGAATTTGTATTAAGAAGATTATACTACATTGATTAAAACAGTACGTAATGTAATGAAAACATCAATTATGAAACGCATAGAAATAGTATGTGATGAAGAAGAAATTCTATCTCAAACAGAAGAAGAATATTATTCTTTAGTTTTTTGTAAACCTAATAAACATATTACATTACTGTTTAAAGTTTCATTAAAATTTTGACTCAAATCATTAGATCAGTTAGCATCTAGTTAACATTTACTAGAATATTTCAAAGGTGAACCAGATTAAATTCAAAAGTTATTAACACAAAAGGTAGTGTTTTTATAATTATTTTTTGGCTCTTTTAGTAAACTTTAATATAATAGATATCGTTGGTATAAGAATAATCATGATAACTTGAGAGATAAAAATATTTCAGAACAGGTTTATAAGAGAGGTGAAAAGCTATGAAATCATTTCAAAAATAAATCTTATAATGAATATATATTCAAAAATTATATGGAGATGTATTTAACATGTGATGTTTCAATATTAGCTAATTGCTTTAAATTATTATAAAATTTATCTTAAGATCATTATAAATTAGATCGTGCACATTATATAACAACTCCTGGATTTTCTATGTCAAGTGCTATGCTGAAAATGTCTGGTGGTTTAAAAGAACTTTTAACAGATCTAGATATGCTTTGAATGTTTCACGTAGGAATAAAAGATGGGTTATCAGGAATAATGAATAAAGATGTGAGAGCTAATAATTAATATATAAGTAAGTATAATTCCACCATAGAATCATCATATCTCGTATAAATTGTTGCAAAAAATGTGTGTCATGTCATGTTATGTCATGTCATGTCAATCTATGTCATGTTAATCATCTAATAATAGTTTTAAATGGTGTACAGAAGACGAAATTATTGATTTATTACTATACGGTAATATAACAAAATCAGATATTGATAGTGATATTGGATATACACTTCAAGAAGATATAGAATATCCGAAAAAATTACATGATTCACATAATTATTACTTATTTTTTCTTTTGCATAAAACAGTAGAAGATGAAGAATTATCTGAATATTAACATGCATTAAAAGGTTATTTGAAATATAACAAATTAAAAACATTAACAGCTAGTTAAGAGGATTAAAAAGGATTAATCTGTGATTATAGAACATTAAAACAAGCTTTACAACATGTATATGTTAAAAAAAAATCAAATTTGTAATTTAATACAACCAAAGTAGTTTGATTAAATTATATATTGATTAATATACAAAATTAAAGCAAAAAGCAATATCTGATTTAAAAAATATTTCTTTAAACTCATGAATAGTTCTGTATTTAGTAAAGAAATTGAAAGTATTCAAGCACGACAAGATATAAAATTGTGTACTAGTAAGAAAAAAGCTTTCAAATAAGTTAGTAAGATTAATTTTAATCGTTACACAATATAAATCAAAGATTTAGAAGCATTACATATGGATAAAATGAGTATATTATTCAATTAACTAATATTTGCAGGACTTTGTTTATCCAAAAAGGCAAAATATAGAATGTATAAATACGCGTATGAACATTCAAATTCTGAAAAGGGTGATAACGTTGAAATAATTCAAACTGATACTGATAGTTTAATGCTTTATATGAGAACTAACGATTTCTACGAAGAAATAAAGATTGATATTGAATTTTGGTATGATACTTGTGATATTGAAATCATTAATATATTCAGCCTACCTATTATGAATAGAAAGAAATTGGGTTGTTTTAAAATAAAAACTATTGAAAATATTGTTACGGAGTTTGTAGGATTAAGATCTATAACGTTTCCATATTCTATTGAATAAAGGCATGATTTACTAATTAAGAAACAAGCTAAAAGCATACCTAGACATACTGTTAATGAATACGAAATTGATACTTATAGAAAACATTTATATAGTAAAATAATAGATGAGGTAAATTCTAGGCAAATTAGATCAAATAAATTAGATATGTTCACTATGAATCAACCAAAAATTAAATGAGCTAATTTGGATAATAAAAGATATATTACGGATAATAGTAAAACTACATTAGCACATAGAAATTATAGAATTAGGTTTAAAGACATGATTGTGTGACTAATTAGATCAAATCACTTTTCAAAAATTAAAGTCGTAGTCGTAGTCGTAGTCGTATCTGATACACATACGACAAGGCAAAATATGTATGAAAATCTAAAATGCGTTAAATACGGAAATAAATGCAATAAAATGCATTAGAACTAGTGAATCTATAATTAAAATTATTCAAAATGCAGCTATTTCTAAAAAGGCGGTCGTCGGTCGTGGCTGTGCCAGTATATACATTACGTTACTACTCTCAAATCTAATTTAAATCTTTTAACTTTGCTAATTGTAAAGACGAAAGATTTTATTTTTAGCGTCCCATCAAAATAATCTAGTCTCTGTTTTTGTATAAATTCTTGTAGTTTTGAAAAACGAATACGTTTCATCATGAATGGCACCACTTTTTGTTCTTTCCAATGGTGCAAACGTGTAATTCAAGGTTTGCTTAACGTTTCTTAACTGCAAATTTTTCTTATTGTTTGCTGTCTTATCTTTATTTATTTTGGCCTGTTTCCTTGCCACCTCTAAACCCTGAAGAATTTGTGGTGGTCTACTGTGTAAAATCTTTTCTACAGTCACTGCCTTTGCTTTTTAATTGAAATTGTGCATTTTTTGATATGCATTTACATATTTGTCTAGTTCTTTTTCTTATTGTGACTGCTGTGGTAGGAGTCCTACTTTATGCGTTTACATTCTTTTATTTTTTTATCTAGCTTTTACTTAATATCAAACTCATAACCTCCTAATTTAATTAAAACTTTTGAACGTCTATAAGTCTGATCCTGTTTTTCTAGGTTGTAAATACTGTAACGCAGAATGGTCAATAATAATTGTAAATTTTCTATTGTACAAGTTTTTTCTAATGTTTCTGCCATCGATTATTGTCCCTAATAATTCTGAATGACCTGCTGGGTAATGTTTTTCAGCTAGAGTTATTAACTTGCTCGCATATATAACTAGTACCTCTTGACCATATATTTTCTGGCTAGGAATTTCTCCTAATCTTTGATAGAATGCGTCAGTAGATAAAATGCCTGGCAAGTCTTCTCTAAAATAATGTACGGCTAATACTGTAATTAAAACCGGCTTTGAAGTTAAAAATGCATGTTTTATTTCCTAAATCCGTTTATACCTAGCATTCTTTCTCTTTCATTTCGTCAAAGGCAACTTTCTTTGAATAAATAGGAAACACGTTCTATAATATGATGTGAGGCCTACTAACATTCGAGTTTCATGCACATTTCGTGGCTTTAGAAATTCTCTGACTGATTTAATTTTTTCCTCATCTGGATATATGCTCTCTTTATCTACAATAAATCCTAAACAACTAAATGTGTTATACTCAAAATGAGATTTTTCGGGATTCAATGAAAATCTATAGCGCCGTTACCTACTTAAAAACATTCTAAGCCTCACTTGGTGTTTCTTAAATTTCATTGCGTGCACAATAATGTCGTCTATAAATACCAATAAATAATCTATTTATGTCCAGACAGTGCCGTGTCCATTCGAAATTAAAACCAAGATGGCTCGATGCGGATCCCAAAGAAAATGCGCTTATACCAGTAGGTGCCGTAAGGTGTGATATTTGTGGTTTTGTCATTATTGTCAGGATCTATAAGACTGATAAAATCCTGAATAAACGTCTACAGGACTGAATATTGTTGCATTTTTTCAAGCATGTACAATATCGTCTTCTAGGTAGAGTCCTGTTGTCTAGTGTGGTGACTGCATTTATTTTTTAATAATTAGCTACAATCTTAAATTCCGCTACCTTTGTTTACTACAGGTGAGGCAATGGACTATGTGACTTTTTTAAATATTTCCGTCAAAGTATTTTTCAACCTGCCTAGCTATCTCTTCCATTTCTTAAGGCGACTCTTTGTATGGTGGGCTAGTTTGTAGTGGGTGATTCTCATGGGTTAAAATTTAGCAGTTTTTACTTTTTAATAAACCAGGCAAAAATTTGGAAAATTTTGAGCATAATTATCTGACTTCATTTTTCTTTTTTAATCTAGATTTATGTGTAATTTATCTAGCTGTTCTTTAGTCATTGGTATTAAATTTCTAGGCTGCAGAATTTTACTTCCTATCGTATTGTTCTTAGTTTCCACGTAAGCATTTTTGTCATGTATAATTAAATAGCCAATCCTATAATTTTTTAAAACTGCCCCTCTGAATACTATTTTTACCTCAAAATTTGGGTTGCATACTATAACCTCTGGGTTGTCGCCCTGTATTATTGCTCTGGATACAAAAAATCTTTGTTTTCTATATACTTGTATATTGGGTTTTTTATGCTGTGCATTTTTATAATCTTCCCTGACCATTGTCGCTGACAGTGGTGGTTGGTAGATTGTCCTATTTACTCGAACTGTAACAGTTTTTGTATATAATGGTATAAAGTATTTTGCTAAGATGTTTCTCTTTGTGATGAATTCAAATGGCTTTATTTTTTCTGTTCTGGATACACAGTGTCCTTTCTCATAGTCGTGATTTATTGTGTATTTCTTAAGAAAATCAAAACCAAAAATTATTGAGGTTTTACACTTTCCATTACTAAAGCTTGCATTTCTATTGACTGTTCGGTTTTGTCTAGGTATAAAGTAATTTGTCCCAATGGCCACTGTGGCACCTGACCTTACCCTTTAACTGATACCTAATTAATTGGGTTTTTTTCTCGTATTGACAATGTCTTAACTTATGTATGTCATAGTACAACGTGTATCCAGTAATGTTAGGTATTCTGTGCCTTTATAATTCATTGTTTTGTGTGGGGTGAGCATCTCGTAGAAAGACACATTTGCGTCTTATTCCCAAACTGTTGTATCCCGTTCAATCTAATTTAGCTTATGGATTTGTAGCTTATCAGCCATCCGTCTTTCTGCTCTCCACTCTGTTTTCCACTTGGTTTGTTATTTATTATAACATTAAAATGTTACGTAAAACTTTAAACGTAAATACACATCACAATGGTTCTATATGGAGCTTCAGCCACACGTAAAAGTGTTAAATTGCTTCATAAAAGATAATTCTTTCCATATGGGTATATGAGACGACTAAATGTTTCTGATGACGGCTACTTATTGCCTAATAAGGGTTATTATTGCAAAAAATTAAAAACAATTACTGAAGGTAAATAGGATTAAGGTAGGATGGGTATAAACAAATTTGAGATGCACGATTTTAACCAATTTAATAAGTTTGACATATATATGGAAACAATACTGCTCACAAAAGTTCATGGCGGATCTGAGTACAAAAAGTTTTTATCCCTATTTTGATTTGTCATAATTCTTTATACATA
>JAQFZE010003202.1:0-12991 GCA_034695245.1 Dicyrtomina saundersi | reverse complement strand
TCGCATTTGTGGTGGGTTAGAACTTGTTTCATGAAAATCGCATTAATACTGTGACCTGTAGTGTACGGCCAACAGACATACGGACAGACGGACATGACCATTTCATTAGATGCTTAAGCTAGACACTCAAAATTGAGTTTGACTAAATCCTTAAGATTAACTACGGGATTATTGAATTGCGTTGAATAATTTATAACATCAATTTAATCCCTACATATTGTAGTCGATAAATCCATAATTCAAATTAACTAATTCAATTACGACAAAATCAAGACGCCAAATTAAGTCACGGCACAATAAACCAGCAAGACATGGCACAATACACCAGCAAGACATGGCACAATACACCAGTAAGACATGGCACAATACACTGGTACGACATGGCACAATACACCAGTAAGACATGGCACAATACACCAGTAAGACATGGCACAATGCACTAGTAGGACATAGTACAATACATTAGTAAGACATGGCACAATACACCAGTATTACATGCAACCTTGCGCCTGAGTGTTTTATATTGCAAACTGATAAATTCAATCACACTATTATGTCACCGATCACTCCCTTATGCAAAGAAACACTTTGCTATTATTGAGAAACTGATACTTATCAATTAAAGATTTTAATAGTTATATTATTTTTTGTGCGAGCGGAAAAGTGCTGAAGTTGTAACTGAGCTGAGTTATCACATTAGAATCTCATTATACCACTAATCTAATGCAAATAATCAAATGCCATGAATAAGAAATTGGGAAATTGTAAATGAATGTTAAACTAAGGTTTGCATTGGATTAGTGGTATAATGAGATTTTGACGCAATCGCCTGATTTCTTATACATGGGCTTCATTTGATTAGCATTGGGTTAGCAGTATAATATCCTTATCATCATGCAAGAATAGACATCATCCACTTCTACATCAATATGCCCCACCTAAGCAGATTAATACTGTGCAGACTACGCACTTACAACATCAGTTGCCACAGATTCAACACTCTTAGGCAGGCAACACACTTGGCGTTCTTCCCATCGCAGAAGTCGATGTACTCCACAACGGGAAATGAGCCTCAGCCAGAGTTTTGCTTGATACTGGAGCTGGAAGTAACTTCATCACGCGAAAATTAATAAAATATCTAGACCTTCTAATCACATCTGAACAACAATTAATAGTAGCTGGCGGCAAGAATCTTCCATGTCATGGTAAAACGACACTTCAAATACAATTAAAATACGACAACAGTTCAACAATGGACGTTGAAGTTTACATTCTTGATGAAATCACGTCTAATGTATCTTGCAGCAAAATCAAATGACAACAATGGGTACACTTAAAAGAAGTGCAGATAGCAGATTCTAAATTCCACCAACCACGACCTATTGAAATTTTATTGGGAGCTGCCACAGTTGATAAAATTTAAAAAGCCCAAAAATCACCGGTGCCCCTGGGTCTTCCAGCGGACCACATTGGGAATATTGGTTATAGGATGTACCCAAAGAACTCAACGACGCAAAGGTCAAGTGAACATAATTACAGTTGCACCTGAACCTTTTCACATGGAAAAATTCTGGGTACTAGAAGAATTACCATTTGAGAAAATTCTGGCTGTTGACCAAAAGCAATGCAAAGCACATTACCTGAAGAATACAATTCGTTTAGCATTTGGTGATTACCAAGTACGATGGCCTTTCAAACAGAATAAACCTCAATTGGGAGACTCGACAGCATTAGCATTTTAAAGATGGCAGTCAGTTAAACAGACATTATTTCAAAATCCTAAGCTGTATGTAGCGTACAACGCTTAACTGGATGATTACTTAGCGAGGGATGAAATGGAACTTGTTTCTAAGCATGAAATAGAAAATAAACCCTTCTGTATTTTACCACATCATCGAGTCATCAAAGAATCCAGTACCACTACAAAAGTGCGCATTGTCCTTGATGATTCAGCTGATACCAACAATGGCCAATCACTCAATGACACGATTTACACAGGACAAAGTCGTTTAATATGAAATGTTTGATTTAATACTCGGTTTTGTATTAAAGGATTGCGCGATGTCGTCATATTTAGAACAGATGTATTGACAGATTCGAATAGCTCCTTACAAGTGGAATTACAACCAAATCTTCTGGCGTCGTAGTCCGGACGAACCAGTGAAACTATATCGCCTAAACACCGTGAGTTTTGGAGTACGGAGTAGCCCGTACTTGGCTTGTCGCAAGATTAATTAATATGCTGACGACAGTGACAAAAATACGCACTAGCTGCACCAGTCTTGAAGCAAAACTTCTTCATGGATGACTCACTACATAGTCTCAAAAATTTGGAGAAAAGGTTAAAATTACAAAAAAAGTTGATCGCTCTATGCACGGAAGGCGAATTTAATCTCAGAAAGAGGAGTACAAACTAAACTATAAACTTACTTCCTGAATTTTGTGCCACTCAACTTCCTCTGTCGTTGGACAAGACAGACACAATCAAGACATAAGGATTAATTTGGCACCCAGGTAGTAATCATTTTACCTTCAAGGTGCATCTGGATATGTCTTAAGTTCCGACAAAACGAATTATTCTCTCTGAAATTTCAAAAATCTACGATCCTCTTGGAATGCTGAATCCAACTATAGTTTAAGCTAAGATCATAATGCAAAACATTCTGATCTGAGATTCTGACTCTTAAATTGGACTGAGATATACCATTACCTGCAGACAATATTACATTATGGACAAATTATGCTACTAATCTACCTGCGTTGCAAAACCTTAAAATCCTTCGCTCTCTCAAACATTGAGACGTCTGAAACTTTCAAATACATATATTTTCGATTGTAACTAAACAAGCATATGCAGCAGCAATCTACTTGCGAGGAAAGATTATTTCCAAAATATTCTGCAATTTGATTGTTTCAAAATTACGTGTGGCCGCAATGAAAACAGTCACTATACCCAGACTCGAGTTAGTTAGTGCAGTACTAATGATAAAATTACTTTATCATGTCGAAAGAAGTTGGGAACTTATGAAAATGCCCATGCATCTTTGAACGGACAGCACCGTTTGTCTTAATTGGATTCATTCTCCTGCAAGCCGATGGAAACAGTTTGTTCGTAATCGTGTACAAAAATTCCAAGAACATACTTAAGCTTCTGATTAGCATCATGTCGTCTCAGCTGATAAATCAGCTGACTGTGCATCAAGAGGCGTGAATCCCGAAGATTTAGGAACACATTAGCTTTCGTGGCACGGTACATCATGGTTGACAGCTGACAAATTCGAAATTCCGATTTTTAACCTAAATTCAAAAATGGATGATGAAGACAAGAAGCCGACAGCAGTTCTACTCATCTCGTCAGAGCTTGCAACATCAATATTAGATATACTCACCTGCATTTCATCATTGAAAAAAACAGTTTGAGTCACAGCGCTAATATTACGAATTTGGACCAACAGCAGTTTTCATGGCAACGTAGCCAAACTTCTGTCACACCAGGATCTCAACATAGCAGAAACTACACTCGTATCATGGATCCAAAATCACACGTACTCATTTAAGATAGTTGACGTTAGCAACAATGTTCCACTTACAGATCGGCGTTGTAAGACAATATGTTTATTTGTAGACCCCCAAAGGATTCTACGTGTGGTAGGAAGGCTTGAAAACTCCAATCTACCGTTTGCAACAAAGCATCCAGCTATTATTCCTGGAAGTCACCCACTGATTTGAGCAATGATTCTATATCACCACTACCGACTCGCACATGCCAGTAAACAAACAGTTCATACTCACATTAGACAACAATACTGGATACCCAACGGTACCAAATACATAAAATCAGTATTAGTCAAACGCTTTCTATGATTTCGACACTGCGCTAAACCAGCAACAAAACTGATAGGTCAATTACAATACGTCCGTGTGACTAAAGCCCGACCATTTCTACACACTGGAGTGGACATGACAGACCCATACTAATTTAAAGCATAGATAAGAAGAGGTGCAGCCAAGTAAAAAGTCTAGATTGCACTCTTCACTTGGTATACGTTGCAAGCAGTACTCCTGTAATTGGTGTCTGACACTTCTTATGAAATATTTCTACTCGCATTTCGACGTTTTATCTCTAGACGAGGAAGACCAGCAGTAATGTACAGCGATAAAGGTACAAACTTTGTTGGAGCTAATAACTCACTTATTATTAACTCATCCACACTGCAGGACATTTGAGACGTCACGGAGAAGATACTACAAAACATAGCAATGGAAACAATTGAGTGGAAATTCAATCCACCAAAAGCTCCACATATGGGAGGAGTCTAAAAATCAATTGTCAAGTTAATCAAGGCATATCTCCATAAGATATCAACTCATGATACTTATACATGCGAAGAATTCACAACTATATAAGTCTTCATTAAAGCAATGGTTAACTCCAGACCTCTCTTATCAGCATCCAATGATCCTACAAACTTGGAAATCCTCACACTAGCGCATTTCTTCATTGGAACTCCATTAACCACTATTCCTGAACCTGACCTCAGTCACATAAAACTGAACAAATTGGATCGCTTTCAACAAATTTAGCGCAGAAACCAAGAACTTTGGAGACGCTGGAAGAAAGAATTTGTCTTTTCCTTCCAACGCAGGTCAAAGTCGAACAATCTTTCTGATAACTTGAAGCCAAGGGACATCGTAATTATTCTTAAAGACAATCTCAAACCAAAGAAATGTAAGATTGGAAGAATTAAAGATGTCAATACAGGAAAGGATGGACTTTTACGAGTAGTAACTCTCAAAACTGAAGGCGAGTTCAAGCAGGTCAAAGGTCAACTACAGAAGACAGTGAAGGAATTTACACGTCCTATTTCTAAAGTAGCTAAGCTACCCACAGAAGAGGAAGAGAGCCAGAAGCCAGAAGAAAAGAATAAACCACCTGAATTACAACTGCCTATTAATCATACGCAGAGGGTGAGTAAAATAACCTCCGGACAATGGATTCAATCAATAATGACACTATTTGCTGTGACTATTCAAACTGGCAACGGCTTCTACATTTCAACTGAACCACCAGAATATGAAGTATCAGCAAATATTACGGAAGTCCAGAAGACTTATCAGAGTGAACCTTAAACACTTCGGATTGACTGGATTGCGGTTATCTGCGCCATTCTGGGGACAATTAGTAATCTATTCTCATTATATACTATTGGCCGATATCGTACTCTACGAAAGAATCGGACAACTTGGTTTATATTGAGTCTTCACGCATCAGATCTGTTGACCAGCAACTTTTACTTACCTATCAAAGCATCAAAGTCATTCACACCTGACCAGAAACATGGAAAAGCACTCTGTAAACTTTATCCAATAATTCATTATGGAGATTCAGCAATCACGCTACTCACCATTATGAGTATTACTGTAAATCAGTACACAAGAGTTCTCCATACGCATGTGTATGCAGCAATCAACTCTGCGAGGAATACAATTCTAATGATACTTGCAGCCTAGATACTAGGATTTTCTATTATGCTCTTACCTTATACGGAAATATGGGGAAAGCTAGGACAGAAGCACTGAATGATATAACTTGTTCAATCATCTGGGACTCCAAGGGAAGATCTCCAAAGGTTATACTACTGATTGCATTTGTCGCGATTCCAATATTGACTATAATATATTGCTATACGCAGATCTATCGATATGCACGGCATGCACACAAGGCATTAGGCGACAAGACTAAAAGGAAAGGCGCACCTGGAAACTATACAAAAATCATTAAAGCAATCTTCATTAGCTACCTCGTACGCTATTTACCATTCGCGATCACCACAACCCTTGAAGTACATGAACGCATACCAGCAATAGTTCAGTGTACAGTTTCACTACTGACGTGGATATCACCATTCACTAATCTAATCATTAACGCCATCTTTAATCACCAAGTACGGCAAGCTTATGCACACTTACTATGTGTCAAACCAAAAAAGCAGAAAGAAAGTTCAGTTGCAAGCAAGTCTACAACACTTAAATAGGAGACTTTGGCAACAATTGCAATTCTTTCAGGTACTTCACTACAGAAGCTATCACTACGATTGATTTTGCAAATGTATTTACAGAATGCATAGTTCCATTGACAACTCATTAGGAAATACCATCATGTCATGACACTGTCAGCTGGTTACATGTACTCAAGACAGGTGACATATGCTATCGACAAATAACATTCCGCAATGAAAAAACAGTTACTTCCGATGCCAATGATTGTAAACACCCTAACAGCCCTTGCGGGGAACTGAAAGCACATAATGTGGATCAAATTGAATGTCAAGAGGTAGAATCAACAAAAAAGACACATCTACTCTTAAAACCAGATCTGAAAAACAACCTATGCGCAGTTAGAGATTATACCATTAAAGGTTGTAATCACTTTGAAGAAGACATTGCCAATGTCCCAGTCGCAATCATTGACAATAAACTATATCTATTGACAACTATGCACATTTAACAAGAACCTCCACTCAAAGTTTGAGCCACATACAAATGTGAACGACCATGTACATCCAAGTATTGTACAAAACAACAATGCAAGGGTGATGAAATATTTTGTAGCAATATTGGATGTTCTAAAGACTCTCAAAATCAATGTTATTGTTCATATAATAACGCCACAAAAATGCTGCACAAAATCCAAACATCCGAAGGCTTCATATATCTAGAATGCTGGTGTATGATAAATATGTTGGTAAAGAAGATAGACCTAAGTCGCCAAGCCAAGGTAGCAACATGTCCTTACTGTGAATTTACCTGTATGCCTAAGAAAGTACAAATAAAATCACCTGGCATTACACCAAAATATATTAAGGCTACAAAACTCCTGGATTTGTTTACATATTACCTAATTCAACCACAACAGAATTATTACTAACTATTCGTATATCGACAGCCACTAGAAACATCACCTTGGAAATTTCGATTCTAGATGTCAACATACCTATCGACACTACATTGACTTGTCCCAGAATCCCAATCTGCGAGTTAATTACTTGTCAAATGTGTCTGGACAAATGGGTGAACGTGACATGCTACTCAGTATTTCATTGGCTTGCTTTAATCGGTCACTGACTGCTGTGCAGTGAGCACGTTTTCTAAGCTGTGCTTTTGTAATTTATTTCTTTGCCCGTGTTGTGGTGGTTCCTGGCTATCTGAAGCCACAGTTGTATGGTTTCAACCCATCTGTAAATGCAGTAAAGTACCTGGCGCCTCAAATGCTACGGCGTGAAGCCCATCTGTATCCTGTATTTTAGTAGGTTGCTATTGCTGCTGTGCCGTATTTTTGCTGTGGTTTAAGTCTGAATTTCTGAGCAGTTTTTCAAGTTTTTAAAGTTTCCAAGTTTTCAAGTTCAAGATTGAGAATTACGTCGTTTTTAACTACAACTAATACTGAATATGTTTATTTGGGTTTTGCTTTAATTTACTTGTGACTGGTGCTGTATTATTGTGTTGACTTGTAGTTTCGTGGTAGTGTGAGAGTAAAGAAGTAAGTTTTAATTTATTTATTAGTATTACATAGTATTATTTTATCAGAAGTCAATAACTTTTGAAGTTTGTGCTGCAATATTGTATTACTTATTAGGTGCAATATATGCAGTCTTGATCTGGGTAGGAAAAGGCTATTTTAATAGCTACTTCTATATCTATATATCTTGGTTCGGGGCGGCAATCTAGGGTAAAGAGTCTTAGGTTCGAATCCAGACTAAGGCAAATGGGGTGAGCCAACTGCAAGCGCTCCTTCTCTGCTTTCTTCTTCGTCTTCTCTTTTTACTGTCTCCGTGAAACAGTCATCTCTACCACCCATTTTGCTTCAATTTTCCCAATTGTTTTAATTTTTTCAAAATTTTAAAAATTTATAAATTTTTTCAATTAGTTCAGTTTTTGTTGAACTAAGTTGGAGGGGGGGGGGGAGTTTGAACATATTTCCTGCTCAGCATTATGGTCGTCCGCAACGATCGGTATTGTTTATTCATGCGTTACTCACTGATTGTGGTACTACATGGCTTATAATATTATCTAGTATCCTTGCTTGCATCATAGTGGATAGGTGTAGTACGTGTAGAAAAAGGCTAGGTAGGAATCAGTTAGTTGTAGTGTGTAGTGGGTGCAATAAAAAGTTTCATGTTTTATGTACTTCCCTTACTCTTAAGGGCATTCAGGGTGACATCATTTTAGACTGGGAATGTAAAGAGTGTAATAGGGATGAAATTGAAGTTGTTTGTAGTGGATGCAGTACTGCCATTGAAGTTGACCTGTTCAGTAATTTAAGTGATTTGAATTATTGTATGCAGTGCTTATTTCCATCGTCTGATTACGTTAATACTTCTTATGTTGTTGTGGTAGGTAGTGTACTTAAGAGTGGTACTTTAGGTAATAATGATTCTGTTCTTTCAAGTTTTAAGGGGTTCAAGGTTTTGCACATCAATGTAAATGGCCTTAATATAGCTAAACTTAAATATCTTAAACTACTAGCTACTGAATATAATTTAGATTTACTATGTGTAAGTGAGTCAAAGTTAATTAATGTTGGACCTTCAGGTTTGTTTGTAATTGAAGGTTATTCATTGCATAGAATTGATCGGGATGATAACTGTAGTCGTAGATGTGGTGTGGCTATGTACATTAAGAATAGAATTTCTTTTGTCAAGTTGAATATAGTAATTGAGTTACCAAAACCATTCAATATTGAGTTTATGACAATCAAGTTAAATGTACCTTTTTGATTTTTATGCAAGTATCGCAGTTAGTAATAAGTATGAACCTTTTACGGTTGACGAAGTCAAAGCAAGTTTGAAATCAAGAAAGTAAGAGCAAGAAATGAGGGCAATCCTAATGAATTATTCTATCAAGTATTGAATAATTGTATGTAATCGTAAGCGCTTTCTCTGTCTCTACTACTTACTCAAGTTTTATGCTTATGTGCTTATCCGTCCAAATTAAAATGTGCTACGGTTTCTCCATTGTACAAAGGCAAGAGCTTAAGACTTGATGCCTTGTCTTACCGCCCTATATCCACTTTGCTTATTTTGGACAAAATTCTAGAAAAAATGTTGTATGCTAGGCTGCTTAGCAAAATTGAGTTAAGTGACCAGCAGCATGGTTTTAGGAAGTTTTAGGGTCGCTCTTGCTTGTCTGCTACACTTGAATTTACGCAGGATACCTTTAGTTGTATTGATTTAAAATGCGGCAGGGTTTTAGCTGTATTTATAGATTTAAAAAACGCATTTTACTCTATTCCTCATTTTAAACCACTTGTTAAGCTTAGAGATGTATACAAGATTGATGGTAATTTGCTCAAACTTTTAACTGACTTTTTGCGGGATCGTAAATTTTAAGTAAAAAAAGGAAGTTATGTATCGGATAGCTATGATTTAAATATTAGGGTACAGCAAGACTCTGTGTTGGGCCCACTTCTCTTTATAATTTATATTGATAAAGTTTATGAGGCAATGTTGAAAGGCATAAATTATATACTGTATGCTGACGATCTAGTTTTGTATTGCCATTCACCGGATTTTGCTAATACTGTTAATAATATGCAATCTTGTTTGAATAGTGTTAATGCTTTGTTTACAGATTATAGCTTAAAAGTAAATGTATTCAAGACCAAGTTCATGGTTATTCATAAATCTAAGGATAGTAGAATTCCGGATGATGTAGAGCTATGGTGTAATAGTAATGAGCTTGAAAGAGTCTAGACGTTCAGATACTTGGGCATAATTGTAAATTCTTATCTTAATTTTAAAAGCCACTTTTAGTATGTTAAAAATAGAGGAAGTTCAGCAACAGGTATGATTACAAATTTGAAGCGTTTTCTCAGTTTTTCTGTGTATGTAATTATGTTTAATTCCTATGTAATGTACATTATTTACTACTGATCTCATGTATATGGAATTCAAAGTAGTGTTGATTTTCAGCTATAACAGAACAAAATTAATAAGCTCACTGTACGGTTCACTGATGTTAATCTTTGAAATAGGCGTAGGAGAGGTAGAATTACAGTAAAAAAAATATACTGTTGGAAAAGACTAATACTTTGTCAGTGTCGAAAAGAATGTGCTATTATTATATGTCTTTTGTTTTTCGTATCCTAAAATATGGTTTCGATATTGCTTATTATATAAGCTGGTTTGTACTGAAGCATGCTGTAAGGGATACGAGATCTGTTAGTTCTTGTTTATTGGAGTATCCTGATCATTGTAATACGGCTTCTTTTGTCTATAGAATTATTGCTAAATGGAATGCGCTTCCTGATAATGTAAAATGTTTATAAAATTGAGTATGTAAATTTCAATCAGATCTGACTAAGCATTTGATAGTTAGTCATTGTGCAATTGAGTTTCGAGTTCACCCGCCTTTATGACTAGATTTTTACTGGCAATTGTAGGTAATTTGGTATTGAATTATAAATATAGATTTGTGATTATTTAAATGGAATTGTGTGTGTGCTTGTTTTAAGGTTTGCTTTTAAATTATATCGTAAGTATTAGTGTCCGTTATTGTAAAACAGTACAATTGTATTGAATAAATTTGACACTAAATAAAGTTTACTCAAACTCAAACTCAAATAGTATTCGGATTATCTATTACAACCCTCCTAATAACCATCATGTACGTGACACGCTTCATGATGACCGCTTCATGGTGGATCATGTGGTCATGTCGACAATGCATCCGCATTATACGCCTTCAAAGAGCAAAACAAAAGGTGACTTGGAAAACTTACCCGAGAACCAGAGATGAAGAAATTGGATTTCCAATACTAGACATTTAAACTTTACCATACAGATCTACAACCATCTGAAAGTCATGGACAAATTTAAGAACACAAACAGGCTATCTACCTGGAGCAAACTTGCTAATTATTATGTTGATATTTATCCTGACTCAAGTGGAAGTCTGCTCAAATTTCGCGGCAATGACAGCCCAGAATCTTATATGTCACACAGCTGGAAAAAAGACTCACTGTTCAATTTTTATCAACACTCGACTAGTTGTTAGTCCAATTAGCCAACAGAGTTGCTTTGATATTTACGACACTCACAATAAATTGCTTGAAACAATTATCATTGCAACGAATTCAGTAGCAATAAAGTGTCAAAAGGACCTCCTATACTACGTTCCTAAAGCAGTCGAGAAGGTTTAAACGGCTATCAAGTGCTATAATCTTTATTCCTCAGCATTATGCAATGGAGAAAAAGCTTGGTGTCAATGATACGATCCTTGAATTTAAGGCTTCAATGCATCACAAAAAATGGAGTCTATTTCAAGACCTACGCCATTCTCAGTGAATTTTTCCTTGGAGAAGGGAAAATACGATTATATCTCGATAATCCTACGTCTAAATACTACTCTGTATTCCAATGTTCAGCACGGAAATTCTCAGTTAAACTAAAACTGACAACTAACTTTGAAAAGCAATCAACTGCCAAGAACATTACAATCGTAGCTGGAGTTCCTGCAACTCATCACGACATCCTTTTTGATCTTGTGTCAGTATCGATTTCACCCATGTTACTTCGAAATGAGTATTTAATAACTAAGGGCGCATCGACTTCTTTAGTACTATGCAATCTTAGAGGAGAGAACACTCTGCAAAGGATTGGTGAAATTATGTGTAACTTTATTGTAGACGCTAAAGCTATGTCAACTAACTGCTTCGGCAGTAACTCTCTGATTCGACTAATTGTTGATACCAGCGTAGTCAAAATACAGCAAGACATAGTCGACCCTGACAAAGTAATGACCATAAGTCCATTACCAAAGGAATTGGAAAACGGTATTCTCGTACCCAGAGATGACTCCGTTGTATTTAAATCATCTTTGACCACACTACTAGAAGTACAGATGAGTAGTGACAATTTATGTCTTGTGAAAACAGTTTAAAATACTACATGTACTGCTCAATTTTTCCAAATAAGAGGTTGCTACGCCTGCCTGAATTCCGCAGATTTATTTATTCAAGCGCAAACTAACGGTGGAAACATGATAGCAATATTAGCATGTGATAAAGCAGGCATCTAAATGTCTGTTCATATTACACCTATACTGACTACTTACACTATTATTCCTAAATTGAATACATCTGAAGTCTCGTTGAACTGATATTTAAATATGCCAAAAATTCTGTTCCTCTTAAAATAACAGGGCATCTCCAATACCTCTCAAATCTTGACGTACAGAGTCATCAAGTCTTGATGTCCTATCAACCTGTTGACACAGATTCTGGATTTTATCTTTGTTAAATTACAGGACTTAGATTTTTTAATTGGATTCCTAGCGGACTAATTTTCACATGCATCATAGCATAAACCCTTCTCATACTCTTTAGCAGCATCAAAACCATGATTAGAAAAATGGTCTAATTGATGTTGTCTTCGCATTTCTGCTTCTTTCTCATTCCGATTAAATAAATGTATATTATTTTTTGATGTTTTGTTGGTCTCTTTGCAGTCGACCAACGTGTGGGAGAATAGACGGCAATACAATAACTTGCATTTTTATAGCAGAATAATACGTTATTACTATATGCACTATTACACACTACATTATATAATGTAATACACAATATCCTTACATTTTTAATCATGTCATTCTTTCCCTATGATAATTATCTCTGACGCACAAAGAAAGCTCTGGAAAATAATCCTATTAAAATTATACGGATTCCTATACTAATACTAAACAGTAGAATTGAGCTGAGCGACCTAAATTCTATTATTGATTTACTTTCCTCCACTCCTTAAATTCTACATTTCCCTCGCGACAAATATTTCCATTTTCCTTCCTAATTCTATTAACACACAATTTATTGGCAGAAAATGATATTATGTCGAACGCAAAATAAAATAGCAACACTTGTTTTTAGATGCTGAGCTTAAGCATCTAATGAAATGGTCAAGTCCGTCTGTCCGTCTGTCTGTCCGTCTGTTGGCCG
>JAQFZE010003201.1:0-12992 GCA_034695245.1 Dicyrtomina saundersi | reverse complement strand
ACTACCGGTGGTTTTGCACTTAACGTAAGCTGTAGATATTTAAAACAGAACAGGTTGGGATATCACAATGCTTAAAATATATTTATTCTGTACCGTGAGTTATGAAAAATATGCCATCGGCTTACGCGTTAGAAGTACGTAGGTCCAACCAAAATAACTATTTAATATCTAAATATTTGTATGTTATAGATGTAATTTATTAATTAGTGACGAAAATTTATTTATTTAAAAAACTACTATGACATTAGATAAATTTTAGATTTGTAGCTTTATGCAGTGTTAAGAAGTAATGAGGCGGGCAGTGCACTACTACTGCAAAAAATAGATCGATAAGTATTAATTCTCTCTGTTAAAGCTTTATAACTATTTGTCGTATTATGTCGACAGTAAATCAAGTTATAGTTTCAAGACCTATGTAGTACTTCTAAAAACTCTCACTACTTCCTTCCGTGAGACAATTGAACCGCATAAATTACGTCCATTGGATTTAGCTGTAGTATGTACTGTGTATACGATGTTACAAAATTATGAACAGTATGGAATGATACTTCATTTAACGTATGAAAGTTTTTAATGTATTTCTAGTGTTTAATTTAATTTATTATCAACTTTTAGTTTATGTTAAACTATAGTAGTTATTTATTGTTTTTCGAAAATATTGTAATTTATTTTATATTTATTTTTGTTAATTTAAGCCATGTACACACGTACTGTGCTAATAATGTAGAGTTGATCAATGAACAAATCATGCAACTAAGTTTAGAATAAATGAAATGTTGAACTTAGTTATATATACACTCGATTACGTCACAAAATTTACTATATCAAAATATTTTACTTTTAACTGTTAAACTCTTTTAACATTACAGAACTCAACTGACATAACTTCAAAATAGGAAAAATCTGGGGAGCCACAGCTGAAGTTAGTGTTTTTGCAATTTGGGTTTAAAAAAGGTTATTTTGAATTTTATAAAAATTTCCGGGGAAGCGATTTACTCATCAGTTGTGTTTCGTACCCGGTTATCAACCGAGAGCCAGAAGTGGAATTTACAAAGAAAATCGGTGGTAATTGCAAATCGTATGACATAAAAAAGCACGGTGTCCGTACTGCATTTAAAGATAAGACACATTTTTTAGGGGGTGCCATGCGTCATGCCTCCTCCATTCTCTCACCCAATGGAATCACACCTGAATAAGTCGTAGGCAGGTGCAGCTAGATAATAATTATGAAGTTACTATACTTTTTGTAATAATAAGTTAGGCAGTACTTGAGCCTGCTGCCAGTTTTATTAATTTGATATAAAGAAGCATGCATCATATAAAATATTTTTTTTTAAATCAGTATTCTTAAGCGAGAGTAAGTCGTTAATTTTTTTTTCGTGTTCGGACGAAATGTCTTTAAGGGTTAAATTGTTAAGGAAAATTTTTAGTCAACAGTGAATATCTTCGGACACCCAGACCTTCAAATCCGTTTCGCAACTAATAGTGGGCTGTGATCCCCTTTTCTTATACCTGAATCTACCCTTTATGTAACAAGTAAGAAGTTTTAGTGAGTGGAATTAAGAACGGGCATTTCTTTGAGAATGACTTTATTAGATGTGCTTTCGTGGCAGCAATCTTTCTGTTGCAGCTCCCCAAACTGAAGGAAACAGACCTGAGCTTCCAGCAACATTGACGAAAAGACTAAAACTGATGAGCTTGAAGACTTCATGATAAGAATAAACTCTTTCTGCAATCAGTAAACCAAAGGCAGGAATTCAACTGATCTTATTACCGACTCCTGAGTAAGATCAGTTGTTCACCTAGGATTATATATCGAACAGAACCATCATTTTAATGACATCTGAGCTGGGTATACATAAAAAACATTGACAGACACTCGTGAATTCGCCTTATGAAAAACCTTCCTATTTGTGCTCCGTATACTAGTAACGGAACAGTTAGCATGAGGACATAAATAGCTCATGCAACTGCTATAGTAAGAATGGCAAGCGGGCAGAATGGGTTGGTGGCTAAATACAATAATTGCTACACAGATGAGCTTATAGTAATTTCCGAAGTGTTATTAAAAATGTGAGAAACAATTCTAAACCAATCAACGACGATTTACAATTTCCAAACCTATTGACACTTAGTTATTTTAAAATATCAAATAAACCGATACCGTGAGGATGAATCCCAAATAGAGTAGCTCAGCGGTTGTGAAACGATAATTGAGATCTAATTGAAATCAGAATTTATTAATATTGATTTTGATGTCCTGGATAATATAGAAAGGTAGAATGCCGCTATTTTACGCAGTAATTATTAAAATAATACTTTTGCTAACGCAAGTAGCATAGAATAAATCACAGAAGCACGACTTTGAATTTAGCATATAAATGTATTACGGGAGGCTTACTGCGAATTGCGTTCACCTCCTTGAGTCATGTGTTGAGGGTTTTTTCGTCAGTTATCTCAAATACAGGGGGAGTACGACTACGATCAGGGATGGCTACGATATGCGATACGTGAAGCGGAAGTCAAGTTGGTTCCTGCGATCGCAATTTTTTCTATGCCCCAAGCGCCTTTTGATGAGAGCATATAGGAACACACAATCAAAGATAATAAAGTTGGCAATACGTTTTCCGGATTCGATTCAACACATATCCAAACTTTTAATAATATTGACGACGAGCGAAGCTGCCCAGCGTGACAAGATGGACAAGACCAAGAGAGTGGTCATTCAACTCGAAATCGTCTATATCAACTTTTAAGATGACCCGGCAGAATTTCGGAAAAAAACAAGTTATGTTTTGTATTATAAGCTAGAGTACAATTTAATTAATTTTGACAAGTTTAGATGACCACGAAAGCGACCAAATTCACGATAATTGTAATAAGCAGGTCGTTTCCTCTTGAGTATTAATATTGAAACGGACTGATAATGTACGTTTATCATTGTTGACTGGTCCTATGTAGTAGGTATGATAGAGAACAACGACCATGTCAATTTAGTTGCATTTAATATTATTATTAGTATTTAACATAATTATTATAACATAGGACTAATGATTTCAAGTGAGTGTTAAAAAATCAATAATAAAGTCACCAGTGGATATTAAAAATGAATTTGACAGTTATATTTTTCCATTCATAGTCGAACATAATTTTCGTGGTTGTATGTACACTTTAAAACCAACCAAAACCGATGCTCAAGGATTCTGTTGCACAACAAGTCAATAAATGTGATAATGATTTAAGTAAACGATTTACAAAAAGAAATGTAGATCTTGTTAAAACTATGAATTATGCACGAGTTGAAGCTGAAGACTTTTAGTTAGTGGAGGAGAGAAGATATTTTGATTCTGCTTGCTGTTAAAGTAGATAGGCTTAGAAATTACTTACCTTGCTGGCAACCAAACCATATAGATATACATACTTTACGAAGGCGATTCCCGACAAGCACATGTAATATAGTATAGTAATAATGGCTATAGGGAACTATTACGACCACATCTTACTAGTTTTGTCTTGAAGTGTTGAGAGGTTGAGACTTTGAGAGTAGAGTTGTTAGTTATTCCCCCTGATTTTTGCATAAGCTGATATTATCCCGATATTTAAGACATAAGGTGAATAAACTCATGGACTTTATGATCAGACAAACTTTTATATTCATGGAAGTTACTCTGATTATGCAGGCAATATGCAGTCATCATGCCTGGCTGCTAATTAGCTCTGATCCTGTTTCACTTAAGACACTCAACAGATGTGAGAATTCGGTTTTGGTCACTCCACAGTTCCATTCAGTCACTGCAACCGATCTAACGCCTCACAAAAATCTTCAGCTTTTCATCCATCGTCCGACGAGCTCAATTCTTTTCGATTCTTCAACATAATATATTTTTCATATCCCAGCTGCCAGCAAGCAGAAAGTGCTACATTTTCCAATCTCAAAAGTCAGTTGTTAAGTTTGATTCCAGTTGTAATATAAATAGAATAATACTAAAAGGTGTAAATACACTATATTCTGTTACTATTATTTAACCTACAATAGATACCTCAGCTTTCAATTATCTGAAAAAGCTTGCGCGATCATAGAACTTTGATAGTCTGTTATAGTTAAGCTTGAAAATCAAGTCAAAACATATTAAAAAAATTATTAGCACATCATTGTTTTGTATAAAACATGTTGAAAAAATTATATAGGAGTGAAGACATAAATTTGGGTTTAAGAACAACGCCAGATAAAATTACATAAAAAACTATTAACTTATTCAATTAGCTTTTAAACGTAATACTAAAATATTGCGTGAAAACATTAGACCGTTAACTACTATACTTAACTCCTCTAGTTATCTTTATATTTCTACAGTTAATCGTGATACCAAAGCCCAGTATTATGTATAGTTTATCTAGGAGTACAAAATAAAAGTAACATTTTTGAGGATATTAAATCTGAGTTCTGAGATGAGTCATACAATGTCAAACAATTAGCTAAAAATTCAGCCAATGGTAAAAGTAAAGTATAATTAATTAAAAAACCAAATTAGACAATGTAGACATTGTAATGTTTCTGAGAAGTTAGTATTAGTTTAAATTTTTCAAGTTTAAACTAGTTAAGCTGCATGTCACTGTATAGTCAGAGAGAATTGTTTGGTTTTATGCTATTTAGTATATGATTACGTAAATTAGGAGTCATGTGTGTATTTACCAGTGAGTAAACTTTTAAAAAAACTTACGAATATTTTATAGTTTTAGGCTGCATAATGAACCTGAATAGCGTGATGGGAATTTTTCTCATTATTGGCTTGATGGTGATGGAAGTGATGGAAGCACGAGAGGAGACGACCAGCATGCACAAAGTCCATAGCCGACAGAAGCGTTTTATTTACTTCAATACACAGACTCCTGTAAACATAGGTGACTAAAATTATTTCCCTCCGTAATTATTTTAAAGCTAAGTTCACATTTTATTATGGTTACTTTTTATTTTATTTTTTCTTTGGTATATGTGTGTATTTTGAATGAATGAGACATCCTCAGTGTGCAAAGTTTCTTTATCAAAGAATAATAGTGTTCCCCAACTTGGAACTACTGGACAGCCGAGCTGTACAACTGCTACAACAGTCTACAAAACTACTAACTATAATCGCCCATGATGGTTTTTGTCGAATGTCCGAAACTTGGACTTTCATAAACCAGAGAAATAATAGGGAAGTGAACGTGAATAGGAAGCATTTTAAACATTGTATAGGTTATATGAATTATTTTCTGGGTCAATGTCTTTCTTAGGATTTTGTCTAGAGAACTCTCAAATGGTTTTGTCTAGAAGCCTTAAAAGCACATGTTGGTTCATTGAACTACACTAAATATATAAGTGTTAAATCGTTCAATGTGCAAGATAGCAACAATGATTAGATAGGCTTGTCTCAACTTCCGAAACTTTGAAGGAGAAAGTGATATTTTTGATTGTTCATTGATCCTACTGGACTACACGGCCAACGGCTGTACTTCACATATGGAGTCTTCCAGAGTTTAGGTCAACTCTAACAGGGTGCTAACGATAGCCCTTTCAATTCCTATACACCACTAAGTTGCCGCCGTGTTGCACTTGTCGTCAAAGCGAAAACCTTATTCTAAGATAGTTACTTGTACACTTATTTATTTACATTTATTGAAATTGAACATGTATCTATCAATAATCAATATCAATGACACTATGGCCACAAGAACCCTTTGCCATTTACCTTCCTATAGCGCGACACGGCCACTTGACCTTCATGAAAGGGAGCTTCAATTTTATTTATAGACCCCTTTTAGGAGGTTCACTCAAGCGTACCAAGCAGGTTTTCTTTATGAAATACGAGACATTAAAATTGGCTCTATGTTCAATACCCTCCCCGCAATTGAGACACTCGAGTACAAATAAAATGTTAAAATTTAATTTCCTATACTCAAAGGACCATTTTCAATTTTCTTAATCCTCTTCAATTCAAAAAAAAAAATTTGTATAAGGGATTTACATTTAGAAAACTGTCAGAAGGCAAATTATCGATGGTTAAGTTGTGTAGTTGGTGGGTAACCAGGAATGTCGTTGTCGTTATAAGTATTGAAGGGAGCAAAAATGTATTCTTAATCTTCTAAAGCTTATAGCAAAATGCATACGTTCAAGGGTTGTGTCCAAGGCACAATATGAAATATCTTTTCTGACCGTACTTAAGTGTTGATTTAATTTAATTTAATAAGTACTCTGGATGATACTTAGGAAATCATAATATTTCACTATAAGCCCATAAGGTTGTGTTGTGACTCCGCAAGTCGATCGATGCGCGTACTGCGTACATTTCTGCTCAGCAGTCATCAATGATATAGGTAAAATAATATTCTATTGTTAGAAAAATTTGTATTGAACGGATCCGTTATTTATTCTTCTCGAATGAATTGGGAAAAGTTCAACTTGAAAATGACCTCTGCGCTTTGTTAGCTTTTTTTTCTCAAGCCTCCTGCACTCTTACTACCGCGATCATACATTTGCAAGTACCAGTACCACAGCTATATGTATATTATGCTCTGGCTGTGAGTGTGTGAGAGTGAAGTATAGTCATACAAATTCTTGAAACTAAAGGAAACTGCATGTAACCGTCTGCAGGTAGACTGTTGTTAATGGTTGTACTCGTAAATTGTTAACCAAATCAATGCAAATAGTCATTAAAAAGTCAAACTATACTATAATTCTTCTGCTCCACAAGGGACCATCTGCTACACCTAAGTTTCCACTGAATATACATGCAAATAAGTATACACGCATATATATACGTCTTGACTATTCATGAGATCAAGATGCCCTTATGATTATAAAAACTCTCCTATACTTTTTAAGTACCCGTTGGACTTATAGCATTAGCATTAAATTCTATCTCAAATAAATTGGACAGTACATTGAGGTGACTATAACAAACAAAAACAAATATGTATAATGGTGACTACTATTTTTGTCTTAGGGTTCCTCATAACAATTCCACTCTCATTTGCGCTGCCAACTTTTAATTTGAGAACGTCGAGACGGCGGAGAGCGACGGATCTGGACAACGATGATGCAACGTACAACATGACAGCTGAGGATATTCTTCCAAGGGGCTCCTACGATGACGCCGCCTACTACCCAGAACTCAATAAGATTACAACATACTTTAACGTCTTAGAGGTAATCAAACATTCATTCCTGCTCCAACTCTTCCGTAGGCAGGCCGTAGGCAGGGGGGTCTTACTTCTAGTTATGTAATAAATTGCAGTTTCCTAAATATCTTAGCGCTCTGAAACTATTTAGTATTCGTCAATATGTTATTGATCCTTTATGAAACAGTTTCAGACAGATCTCATGCGTAATACGAGTATTGACGAAGATTCAAGACGTTATTGCTTGTTTTTTTCACTGAGAGTAATTATATAGGTATAACGTTTAAAACTTTGACTTTGAGGGTTCCTATACAAAAACAGACGGGAGTTATGGAGCCAGTTTGTGTCCCGCAGTGATTTGTCTCACAATCAGTCAGTACTTGTCAGTTTTAGTTACTATGGTTCTTTCAATTTAAATGACATAACGCGTTGTTCATGTCAACAGTTGGTAGTGGTGCTATATTGCTGTAGCTGTAGCTTGAAACATTCCTCAAAAACCAAAAGTACGGAATTATTCGGTATCGATGGGGATAGAAAAGCTTTGTTTGGATTTCGAGTTGTCTAACTTTTATACCACTATCAACTACCAACCGATGACTACCACTATGAAATTGTCTTTTGACTTCTTGTCAAAGCTAAATTATAATTTTACTCCAAAAGGAGCATTTCAATGTGGACAGACAGTTGTACCGTTATTACAGTCAGTCAGTTGTCTGTCAATGTCAATGTCAATACAACGTTATGTAAAGCACGGACCTACACAGTTTCTGACGAGAAGCTACATTGTGTGCCCGTATGCAATGACAGAAATTAAATTCTACATATATTTTGAGTTATAGGTAATTGAAGATGTTGCATGGTGAGATAGGGAAGCACATAACAAGAAATTAAACTTGACCCTGAAAATGGGAAACTAAAATTGAAGCTCTCCTCCCTTTGATCGTATTTTATATGGCTTATATATTTTCACCCATCAACAATCATTCAGTCTCCGTACAGCTTCAATACGATCTATAAGTTGATGTTGAGTACACTTCAGGAGCAGCGGACAGGGCACTCGAGAAAAATATGCTTTATATATCAGAGTATTTTCAAATGTGTAGTACTAGTAGTCCTTTGTAGTAGATAGCCTTCTGTGAAATTCTTCTTCTTTTTTTTTAAACATTTACAAGTCTTCTGTCCACGTTGAATCTACCTGGGTGACTACACTCATCTATTGAAATTTGAAAATGGCAGTATCTATTGAGGCTTGTTGGTTGTAAAACAGGTAAACCATGTAAATATTGTCCAATAATCCATTGTACAATTTTATGGAGAGTGATTTATTTATCAATGTGTAAATTACATGGCAACCTGACTCAATCCAAATCCAACCATTTTACTTTTTATCATCTATCAATCTATATTTAGCCGAGGACAAATGAATACAAATACAAGATGTGTAAACAGAGAGAGAGCCTCCGCTAGATATTATTATGCGTTGCTAGGTGGAGGATTTTTCCAGACAGAAATCTGATTTGATGGGACTCAATTGAAGTTGAGATGGTGGAGGAGTAAGAACGTAGGAGAGTTGACCCTGGTTTGACCCTCTATTCATCCACTGTATAAGAATAAGAATAACCTTTGGTCCAAGTGAGAGAGAGAGAGAGAGAAGGAAAAGAAATGATCATTTGAAACTTCCTTCTTGCACGGATTCTAGTTACAAGAATATCTTTACTCGGATAATAAAAAAGCTACAATTACCATCACTAACCTCATCCTCGGTCTCACTTCGGCGTTGTATACATTGAATACAGATAGGCAATTCACATGAGGAAATTCCAAGGGATCGAAATGAAAAAACATGCATGCAAACGTCTACTTAAAGATCTCTCCGTCTCTCTCTCTCTCTCCGTCTTTTTCCTTCGTCTTTTTCTTGATGATGGAGAGTTCCAGCAATAGTTGTTTCGTGGTGTAGGCAGTGGTGGTGGTCGTGGTTATTTCTCATCGCCCTTTTTTTTACAACCTCTTCATCGCCAGTCTCAGCTTCCATGTAATATATTACAGAGGAGTATACCTACCACCTATTCTTAGTTTTGTCTTGGCTTATTTGGCTCTGTGCGGCCCTATGAGCAGCTTCTCCATTCTCATTCTCAATCCATCCAGTCAGATAAAAAGAAGCTGAGACTCCTATGAATAAGTAGACATACACACAGAGTTGTTGAGAGCCCCTTCATTTAACTGCTTCTTCTTTCTCGTTTTGGTTTGGTCTTGGTTTTTGGACGACGTGAGTGGTGTAGGACCTGGCTGGAGTAAGTAGGATGAGAGCGAGAGCAATATCCAGATTCCAGATCCAGCATGACTGTGGTCATGGTACATAAACAGGTATGTTTCGTGCATCTTTTGATATCTAATTCTAATAGGGGGGATAATCTACACTCTGCTCTAATGGATGCAAACCAATCCGGATTTTAAACCTGGAATTTCAAACCATGCTCCATGCTCATTTCCATCTCAATTTCTTTCTTATTTTTTTCATTCTTTATCAACTTTCATTCCACGTACCTATACCTACCTATAATATGGAGTGTATAGATTCAAGACTATAGTTCTAATGGCGTTTATGTACATATTAAGCTTATCATTACTACCCCCGAAATATATTCATAGAAATAGCTGATGGGGTGTGACCCGTATGTGTCTATAGCTTTGTTAGAGGAGGTGAGGTAGGCAGATTAAGTAGCTTGTTGGTCCTGGTCCTGGTTCTGGTCCTATTGCTATGCTAAGTCCTCGGCACTCGTCTGTTCGGATCCTCAACGTCTGACTCGTGAGATTGTTCCAGACAAGTGTACTACACACACACACACACACACATGGGATGGAGAGAATCCCCGGCAGTACAGGCTACGAGCATAAGACAAATGCACACACACAAGACAGAATTCTTAGTATTTGAGGAAGAATAGGACCTGCTTCGCACCGAGAGAACCATTCATTTTTATGTATGTGCTCATTTTATTTTATACAAATGTCTGTTTATGAATAAGGATGGCATTAGCCATTTACCGCCCTTGAACTTGTGTTTACCCTTGAACCTGCTCTTGAATTCTCTGTACCTTTTGCCTTAGCCCTTATACTGTCCGCGTGGTGGAACTTAACCCTGGACAGACAGAATACGCAGGGCTCTCCTGCACAGCAACACAGCTACTATCTGTTTTTCCAGCATTTATGTGAATATATAGTCAAAATTGAGCTCTGCTAGATGGGATATCCCCGTTTATAAGTCTCTATCAGGTCGTATACGTATGCACAGACGCTTTTGAGTGTAGTTGACACTGTTGGCCTGCCAATGTCACGCTACGGTAGTCAAAAGCGAGTCCAAGTTCTCATCTTATTAAAGTGTCATTACAAATCCCTTCTTCCCACAATTCCGATGCTTTTACATAATTTACAAGGCGGAAATTTGAATAAATATTTACAATAGGTCCAAGTCAATCCTCGGTCCACACAGACACCATGGAGATGGAGGTAGGTACCTACCTACTTAGCTCGCATAGTCCTGTACTACCTGACTCTCAAGAACCCTGAATGCACAAAAAAATACCTATTTTATATACCTACTACACGGGGTATAGTAGGTATATAAAATCTTCCTTTTTAGCCAACAGTTTTGCATAAGGTGCGTTAGTGCGTAATAAGAAGATTAGAACTGTGCGATTGCATGAGGAATGTGTTCTGCTAACTGAATTCGGACTCATACATTAATTTTATGTCATAACTGTTGTTTAATTTTTATGAGACACTGCGACCGACTTCAATTCAGCGTAGAGTATATAAATATTATGATACCGTACAGTGTAGCAGCTCAACCAAAACAAAACAATCAAGAATCAAATTAAAAATATAAAAACCACTATACGCGTTATGTTATGGGGAATCGTTGTTCAAGTCTGGACATAATTTTTTTTTCTTCCCACTTTCTGCCCATATCCTTTTTTTTTAACTATATAGGTATATAACATTGCCATTGTAAATTGTAACTGGTGTTGTAGAGTAGTGACACCAGAGAAATAAATAGTTACGATTAGCCATAGATCCATTTCGTATTACAAGTGAGTATAGAGTCTATAATTGCACTCGTAATACATATACTCAAGACTGTGTGTAATACCCAAGAACGCCGACCGCTAAGCTATAACCCACACAACGTCAGTGTCTATATAGTAACAGTTAACAGTACAGATAACTAGAGAAAATGAGGATTACAGAAGAGACGTGGACGCATATTATGTGTATATATTTTTAAGACTCATAAAGCGGAGACGACTGTGGAAGAAGGGTAAATAAAATTGAAAGTGACTACAAGAAATAATATTTTTTCTCTCGACATTTCTCGTTGTCAACATGGTATTTTGAGCCGTCTCATCAATGCTACGCGGAGAGTTAGACATAAAAATAAATTTTACGATTATATTTACGGACGTATATTATGCTCCGGGATTTGTCCCCACACTGCTGCTGCTGTTGCTGCTGCTGCCAGCCTATGGATCTCTCGATATATGCGGGGATGTAAATAAGTCTCAACCTGTAAAAGGAGCCTCAAAAGTCAAGGTGTACGCAGGCAATGTGGAAGGACAGGGTAGACTCTCAGTGGAATCAGAATATTGACTAGTCCATCCATCCTCTATGTATAACCACCTTACGTTACAGTGAAGACCTTGAAAAGGCTCCTGGAAAAGTAAAAAATATTATTGATTTTTTCCTAGGCCAATGACCTCTCAAGTACCGTCCCTTTCAAGCATTGAAAGTTGAAAGAGCCTCTCATGCCATGCACGCACGCACAAGGCAAGAGGCAAGGCAGATCACATTCACGAGAGAGATAGCTCCGTCTTTAAGTACAAACTACCCTTCATACATATCATCCCCCTCTCTCACACAACACACCACATCATAATACCCTACACAATTACACAATAGCTCTGCCCTACGCACTAAAAAGAACACACACACACACGGACAAGGAGTCCCTCAAGAGCAGGTCTCGTCCTTTATATCCTCATGACTTACCTACATAATATGGGAAGCATATGGCCTGGACTTGTATTACTCATTACAACCCCCATATGTATACCGCGGTAGGTACCTCTCCCTGAATCTCTCATTCCATGCACTGGCACTGGTCCTGGTTGAAGTCAGTCAGACTCTCCAGCTCATGTGAATAATATTATTATTAACTCAGGGTAGAGAGGGAACATAAATTCCACGTAGGTACGTAGCTACCTACCTACATAAGTGATACAAGTGGGCCCCTTCCGACCAAGAAAATAAGGCTCATTTTGATTTTACTCTCCTGTGAGCTGAAATATAAACCCATGTGTCTTCCCTTGCATGCGAGGAAGGGAGCGAGAGCGAGCTACTCACTGACTTACACTGTGAGTGCGAGCAAGTCGCTCCGTTTCATAGTTAGTTTCTTACGTGAATACTTAACTACCACCAGGCTATATAGAGACACTGAATACCAAACGGCGACTTTAAGTACACAAAAGGGTCTGATCATCTTCATCAAGTCCATTGTATCGTATTCAGGGATGGAAATGAAAATGTGGATGGTAGTTGGTCTTGGTCTTGGTTTTTTGGTATTGGCTCCTATTCTTATTCCTAGTCCAAGAATTCCCGGGGGAGAACACAGAGTCCAATCTATTATATATGCCTAATAATAAAATATAAAGATGCGGAGCCAAAAATGACTATGAAGCATATTATGCATGATCTGTGAATGCACGTTTCATTTTGTATGTAATAAGGTATTCATTCTGGGCTACACGACTACATGCCTACATACATACACATCCCAT